>JAUPTC010001089.1:17500-25000 GCA_030762895.1 Sophora flavescens
CTTGCGCTCGATGCAGTGCACGATTCCTGATTTTGCTCGGTGTGGTGCACCAGATTCATGACTTGGTGCGGTCTAGAGACCCAATCTGGTGCACCTGATTCGTGGTTTGGCTCCGTCTGGTTCACGAGATTCATGACTTGATCTGGTGTGGTGCACCAGATTCATGATTTGGCTCGGTGTGGTGCACCAGATTCCAGACTTAGCTCGGTCTGGTGCACCGGATTCATGACTTGGCTCGGTCTGGTGCACCAGATTCCTGACTTGGCTCGGTGTGGTGCACCAGTTTCCCGACTTGGCTCGGGGTGGTGCCATCTGTGCACGATTCGACGTTGGTGCACCAGATTCCTGACTTGGCTCGGTGTGGTGCACCAGATTCATGACTTGGTGCAGTCTGGAGCACCAGATTCATGACTTGGCCCGGTCTAGTGCACCAGATTCAGGGTTTGGCTCGGTCTGGTGCCCCTGATTCCTGACTTGGCTCAGTGTGGTGCTCCAGATTCACAATTTGGCTCGGTGTGGTGCACCAGATTCCTAACTTGGCTCGGTCTGGAGCACCTGATTCATGGTTTGGCTTCGTCTGGTGCACCAGATTGATGATTTAGCTCAGTGTGGTGCACCAGATTCCATACTTGGCTCGGTCTGGTGCACCAGATTCATGACTTGGCACAGACTGGTGTACCAATTTCCTGACTTGGCTCAGTGTGGTGCACCAGATTCCTGGTTTGGCTCGATGTGGTGCCCTTGATTCATGACTTTGCTCGGTGTGGTGCACCATATTCCTGATATGGCTCGGTCTGGTGCACCAGATTCCTGACTTGGCTCGATGTGGTGCACCAGATTCATGATTTGGCTCGGTCTGGTGCACCAGCTTCCTGACTTGGCTCAGTGTGATGCACCAGATTCTTGATTTGGCTCGGTCTGATGCACCAGATTCCTGACTTGGCTCGGTGTGGTGCACCAGATTCATGACTTGGTGCAGTCTGGAGCACCAGATTCATGACTTGGCCCGATCTAGTGCACCAGATTCAGGGTTTGGCTCGGTCTGGTGCCCCTAATTCCTGACTTGGCTCGGTGTGGTGCACCAGATTCACGATTTGGCTCGGTCTGGTGCACCACATTCCTGACTTGGCTTATTCTGGTGCACCAAATCCCTGATTTGGCTCGGTGTGGTGCACCGGATTCCTGACTTGGATCGGTCGGTGTGGACAAGAACCAAGGTTGCAAGGGTCTGGTGCACATGGCACTGACCGGTTGAAGGTGTTGGTGTCGGAAGATGGAGGTTCATTTTGGGTGGCTAGTGACTCGTGCACCGAGGTTGAAAGTGTTACCTTGCATCACCCGTGACTCGTGCATGACCATCGTGCTCGGCACACATCGCAGATGCACCGAGCACCGACATGCAAATGTTGTGATACCAGTTCGAGAGCATTCCCTTGACCCCCGCCGCCCCTAGACTTTCAAGAAGATGTGGTGGAAAAGCAAACCTGTAAACCAGGATCTACCACATGTTTAAGTATGCTAGTATACCACATTTCGGCTAAAAGTTCCCAAAACTCCAACCCCTCAATGAAATGCAACGAAATTTTGAGGTAAATCTGGGAATAATATAGCAAGAGTGCCTGCAAAAATTCAGATCAAAATTCAATTTGTAGCGTAAGTTCCTTGTCGTCGAATTGTCCTATATCCCTGATTTCGGTTGAAAAAACATAAAAAATAACAACCTTCATGAAATGCCACGAAACTTTGTGGGCACCTTGGGAATGTTATAAGTAGCGTGCCTGCAAAAAATCAGCTCAAAATTCGATGGCTAGACCCATTTTCCATTTTTTGGGAATTGTTTCGGTTTTCCACTTTGAAAATTGACAAAAAAAATGGTAGGGTGAAAAATTCTATTAATTATTCATTCCCTAGCTCCCATTTTATAAGCATCCCTGCAAAAAATCAGGCCAAAATTCGACCTCTAGCTTGGAAAAAAAGGATATGTCTCCCCAGCAAAAAGGATGTCTTGTGCTGGAAAATCATGAAAAATCACCACCTTCATGAAATGCCACGAAACATGGCGGAAACCTTGGGAATATTATAAGTATGGTGCCTGCAAAAAATCAGCTCAAAATTCGATGGCTAGACTCATTTTCTATTTTTTGGGAATTGTTTCGGTTTTCCACTTTGAAAATTGATAAAAAAACAATGGTAAGGTGAAAAATTCTGTAAATTTTTCGACCCCTAGATCCCATTTTTATAAGCATCCATGCAAAAAATCAGGCCAAAATTCGACCTCTAGCTTGGAAAAAAAGAGTATGTCTCCCCAGCAAAATGGATATCTTGTGCTGAAAAATGGGTCTTTGCATATTATGCTATTATAGGGGGGAGGTGCCTAGCTATTATATATGTTATATTATATATATATATATATATATATATATATATATATATATAGTAGTAGTCGTTGTAGTTGTAGTTGTTATCTCGGTGACAGCTAACTCCAACCACCGCTTAGATTGGCCTCTGTCGGTGCACGTGATGCCCGATCTGGCTCGGTCGTTATGGAAAGGAACCAAAGGAACGAAGAATGGTGCACCGGGCACGGGTCCCCGGGTAAACCAGGTGCCGGATCTGGCTCGGTCGGTGCGGAAAGGAACCAAGGGAACGAGAGAATGGTGCATCGGGCACGGGTCCCCGAGTGCACCAGGTGCCGCATCTGGCTCGGTCGGTGCAGAAGGAACCAAGGGAACGAGGGAATGGTGCACCAGGCACGGGTCCCCGGGCGCCCCAAGTGCCGGATCTGGCTCGGTTGGTGCGGAAAGGAACCAAGGGAATGAGCGATTGGTGCAGCGGGCTTGGGTCCCCAGATGCACCAGCTGTCGGATCTGGCTCGGTCTGTGTGGAAAGGAACCAAGGGAACGAGGGAGTGGTGCACCGGGCATGGGTCCCCGGGTTCACCAGATTCATGGTTTGGCTCGGTTTGGCACGGTGTGGTGCACCAGATTCCTGACATGGCTCGGTGTGGTGCACCAGATTCCTGATTTGGGTCGGTGTGGTGCACCAGATTGATGACTTGGCACGGTCTAGAGCACCGGTGCAGTGCGCTGATTCCTGGTTTGGTTCTGTCTGGTGCACCAGATTCATGACTTGATCCGGTGTGGTGCACCAGATTCATGTATTGGCTCGATGTGGTGCACCAGATTCATGAATTGGCTCGGTGTGGTGCACCAGATTCATGACTTGGCTCGGTGTGGTGCACCAGATTCCTGGTTTGGCTCGGTGTGGTGCACCAGATTCCTGACTTGGCCTGGTGTGGTGCACCAGATTCCTGACTTGGCCCGGTCTGGTGCACCAGATTCATGACTTGGCGCGGTGTTGTGCACCAGATTCCCAGATTCATGAGTTGGCCCGGTCTAGTGCACCAGATTCAAGGTTTGGCTCGGTCTGGTGCCCCTGATTCCTGACTTGGCTTGGTGTGGTGCACCAGATTCATGATTTGGCTCGGTGTGGTGCACCAGATTCCTGAGTTGGCTAGGTGTGGTGCACCGGATTCCAGACTTGGCTCGGTCTGGTGCACCAGATTCCTGATTTTGCTCGGTGTGGTGCACCAGATTCATGGCTTGGCGCGGTCTGGAGCACCAGTCTGGTGCACCTGATTCATGGTTTGGCATCGTCTGGTGCACCAGATTCATGACTTGATCCAGTGTGGTGCACCATATTCATGATTTGGCTCGGTGTGGTGCACCATATTCCAGACTTGGCTCGGTCTGGTGCACCAGATTCATGACTTGGCTCGGTCTGGTGCACCAGATTCCTGACTGGGCTCGGTGTGGTGCACCAGATTCTTGGTTTGGCTCCATGTGGTGCACCAGATTCCTGACTTGGCTCGGTGTGGTGCACCAGATTCCTGACTTGGCACGGTTTGGTGCACCAGATTTCGGACTTGACCCGGTGTAGTGCACCAGATTACCAGATTCATGACTTGTCCCGGTCTGGTGCACCAGATTCAGGGTTTGGCTCGGTCTGGTGCCCCTGATTCCTGACTTGGCTCGATGTGGTGCTCCAGATTCATGATTTGGCACGGTGTGGTGCACCTAATTCCTGATTTGGGTCGGTGTGGTGCACCAGATTCATGGCTTGGCTTCGTCTGGTGCACCAGATTCATGATTTAGATCGGTGTGGTGCACCATATTCGAGACTTGGCTCGGTCTGGTGCACCACATTCATGACTTGGCGCGGACCGTGTACCAGATCCCTGACTAGGCTCAGTGTGGTCCACCAGATTCCTGATTTGGCTCGGTGTGGTGAACCAAATTCCTGACTTGGCTTGGTGTGGTGCACCAGATTCTTGACTTGGCTCGGTGTGGTGCTCCAGATTCATGACTTGGCTCGGTGTGGTGCACCAGATTCCTGACATGGCTCGGTCTGGTGCACCAGATTCCTGAATTGGCTCGATGTGGTGCACCAGATTCATGATTTGGCTCGGTCTGGTGCACCAGATTCCTGACTTGTCTCGGTGTGGTGCACCAGATTCCTGACTTGGCTCGGTCTGATGCATCAGATTCCTGACTTGGCTCGGTGTGTTGCACCAAATTCAATATTTGGCTCGGTCTGGTGCACCACATTCCTGACTTGGCTCGGTCTGGTGCACCACATTCCTGATTTAGCTCGGTGTGGTGCACCGGATTCCTGACTTGGATCGGTCGGTACGGACAGGAACCCAAGGTTGCAAGGGTCTGGTGCACATGGCACTGACTCGTGCACCGAGGTTGAAAGTGTCACATTGCATCACCTGTGACTCGTGCATGGCCACCGTGGTCGGCACACGTCGTAGATGCAATGAGTACCGATGTGCAAATGTTGTGATACAAGCTTGAGAGCATTGCCTTGACCCCCCAAGACTTTCTAGAAGATGTGGTGGAAAAGCAAACCTGTAAACCTGGGTCCCCCACATGTTTAAGTATGCTAGTATACCACATTTCGGCTAAAAGTTCCCAAAACTTCAACCCCTCAATGAAATGCAACGAAATTTAGAGGTAAAGCTGGGAATAATATAGCAAGAGTGCCTGCAAAAATTCAGATCAAAATTCAATTTGTAGCCTAGGTTTCTTGTCGTCGAACTGTCGTATATCCTTGATTTCGATTGAAAAATCATAAAAAATCACAACCTTCATGAAATGCCACGAAACTTTGTGGTCACCTTTAGAATATTATAAGTAGTGTGCCTACAAAAAATCAGCTCAAAATTCGATGGTTAGACCCATTTTCCATTTTTGGGAATTGTTTCGGTTTTCCACTTTAAAAATTTATAAAAAATGGTATAGTGAAAAATTCTGTAAATTTTCCGTCCCCTAGATCCCATTTTTATAAGTATTCCTGGAAAAAATTCAGGCCAAAATTCGACCTCTAGCTTGGAAAAAAAGAGTTTGTCTCCCCGGCAAAAAGGATGTCTTGTGCTGGAAAATGGGTCTTTGCATATTATGCGATTATAGGGTGGAGAGGTGCCAACCTGACCCTGACCTGGTGCCAAGCCTAGTGCACCATGGTCCACCCCCCCCCCCCCCCAACGCCCGTGCAATGATCCCCAACATTGCACATCGACCTTGCCCACGGCATGGTAGGTGACTCGATCGGGTCATCTTCCGACCGACCGACTCTGTGGACCAGGGCACGGGGAAAAATGTGGGGATCATATTGTACCATTTTTGTGGGGATTTTCCATGGTGTGTTGAGGATTCATGGGTGTGGCTCCTCGACCTTGGTTGGGGATGGACGTTGTGTTAGGTTATGCCATTCGGGGCGGATCCGCAATACTAAGGGACATGTGATCTTCCGGATGTGACCAAGGTGGGGGTCCACAACACCAAATTGGTTGAAGGCGCACCGTAAAGGTTCCTCGCAATGTGGGTGGCACCCATTTTAAAAATGTTGGCTTTCAAAATTTTGTCAATTTCGTTTTTAAAAATGTTGGCTTTCGATTTTATCAATTTCGTGGGGTACTCGATGGTGTGGCGAGGATGTGAGTGCACCGTTCCTCGACCTTGGTTGTGGATGGACGTGGTGTTAGGTGATGATGCATTCCGAGGCGGAGTCGAAGCACCAAGAGACGGGTGATCATCCTGAAGTGGCCTTGTAAGGGGTACTCAAACACCAGATCGACTGCAGGTGCATCGGAAAGGATCATCGTGATGTTGTTGGTTTTTAAAAATGTTGGCTTTTGACATTTATCAGTTTTTTTTGGGGGGGTGGGGGGAGGGGTACTCGATGGTGTGGGGAGCCTGTGGGTGCGCGGTTCCTCGACCTTGGTTATGATAGGACGTGGTGATAGGTGATGCCTTCCGGGGCAGAGTCGAAGCACCAAGGGACGGGTGATAGTCCTGAAGTAGCCTTGTAAGGGGTGCTCAAACACCAGATCGGCTGAAGGCGCATCGGAAAGGATCCTCCCGATGTTGTAGGTTTTTAAAAATGTTGGCTTTCAATATTTATCAATTTTGTGGTGGGGTACTCGATGGTGTGGCGAGGTTGTGGGTGCGCGGCTCCACGACCTTGGTTGTGGATGGACGTGGTGTTAGGTGATGCCTTCCGTGGCAGAGCCGAAGCCCCAAGAGATGGGTGATCGTCCTGAAGTGGCCTTGTTAGGGGTGCCCAACACCAGATCAGTTGAGGAGCATCGGAAAGAATCCTCGTGATGTTTTTTGTTTTTAAAAATGTTGGCTTTCGATATTTATCAATTTCGTGAGGTTCTCGATGGTTTGACGAGGTTGTGGATGCCAGGCTCCTCGACCTTGGTTGTGGATGGACGTGGTGTTAGGTGATGCCTTTCAGGGCGGAGCCGAAGCACCAAGAGACGGGTGATCATCCTGAAGAGGCCTTGTTAGGGGTGTCCAACACCAGATCAGCTGAAGGCGAATCGTAAGGGATCCTCGCGATGTTTTTGGTTTTTTAAAAATATTGGCTTTCGATATTTATCAATTTTGTGGGGTACTCGATGGTGTGGCGAAGTTGTGGGTGCATGGCTCCTCGACCTTTGTTGTTGATGGACGTGGTGTTAGGTGATGCCTTCCCGGGCGGAGTCGAAGCACCAAGAGATGGGTGTTCATCCTGAAGTGGCTTTGGAAGGGGTGTCCAACACCAAATCGGCTGAAGGCGCATTAGAAAGGATCCTCGTGATGTTTTTGGTTTTTAAAAATGTTGGCTTTCGATATTTATCAATTTCGTGGGATACTCGATGGTGTGGTGAGGTTGTGGGTGCGCGGCTGCCTGACCTTGACTGTGCATGGACGTGGTGTTGGGTGATGCTTTCCGTGGCGGAGCCGAAGCATCAAGAGACGGGTGTTCGTCCTGAATTAACCTTGGAAGGGGTGTCCAACACTAGATCGACTGAAGGCACATTGGAAAAGATCCTCGCGATGTTGTTGGTCAACAGATTTAAAAATGTTGGCTTCGGATATTGGTCGCACCTGGTGATGCGGATGCGGTGCTTCTCGTTGCTTCCATGTGCTTTCTTGCCGTTGGCAA
>JAUPTC010001090.1:0-29287 GCA_030762895.1 Sophora flavescens
CTTGAATGCCATATTAGGACAAGCAAAGGGTGTGTGATAAAAGCTGGAATTGGATATAAGCTAATGTTACATGAAAAATCTTCTAAGAAGCTTATTGTAGCACCTATTTCCTCAACAAGTCCTATTGATAAATGCTATAAATTACTAAAAAAAGGTCATACAGCTGCTACTTGTAGACTTAGAAAGAACATTCATGTTGGCATTAAACAAATTTGGGTTCCAAAAGGAACATATGTTGCTACTAACACCAAAGGACCCAACCAGATTTGGGTACCTAAAAAAATCTGTTTTGTAGGTGTGTTTGAAGGCCAAAACCTCAAGCTAGTTTTTGGACAGTGGCTGCTCCAAACACATGACCGGATAAATTACAAAATTTACATATTTCACTCCCAAGGAAGGTGGAAATGTCACCTATGGAGACAACAACAAAGGAAGAATTCTTGGTGTTGGAACAATAGGAAAAAGTCGAGCAATCAAGATTGAGGATGTTCTCTATGTGGAAGGGCTCAAACACAATCTACTAAGTATAAGCCAATTATGTTATAAAGGCTACAAATGTTTTGTGCTAAATAATGGCAAGGATAATCTTGGGAAATTTGATCCCAAAGCTGATGAGGGTATTTTCCTAGGTTATTCATTAACAAGCAAAGCATATAGAGTGTTTAATAAGCGTACTTTATCAAAAGAAGAATAAGTTCACATAACTTTTGATGAGTTTAACCCCAAAAGGTTGGGCAAGGACATTTTTTTGATGATGCAGAAACTCTTGAGGATGAAGTAAAATCTGATGAAGGAAAGGAAAGCAACGAGGAAAAGGAAGATGAAGAGAGCAATAAAGAACCTCAAGTATAACTTCAACAAGAAAATCTTCCTAAGGAGTGGCAAGTTTCAAAGAATCATCCCCTAGACAATATCATTGGTGAGATCACCAAAGGGGTAACCACTAGAAACTCTTTAAGGAATATTTGCAATACCATGGCGTTTGTATCTCAAATAGAACCAAATGTGTTGATGATGCTATTAATGACGAACATTGGATGATTGCAATGCAAGAGGAGTTAAATCAATTTAAAAGGAACAAAGTTTGGGATTTAGTTCCAAAACCCAAAAGTAACCAAATAATTGGAACTAAATGGGTGTTTAGAAACAAAATGGATGAGAATGGAATAATAGTAAGAAACATGGCTAGACTAGTAGCTAAGGGATATAATCAAGAAGAAGGAATTGATTATGATGAAACATATTCTCCCGTAGCTAGATTAGAAGCCATAAGAATGCTCTTAGCCTATGCATGTATAATGAATTTTAAACTGTATCAAATGGATGTGAAAAGTGCCTTTTTAAATGGAATAATACAAGAGGAAGTATATGTAAGCCAACCCCCTGGCTTTGTTGATAGTGAGTTCCCTAATCATGTCTATAAACTGACTAAAGCCCTCTAAGGACTCAAGCAAGGTCCTAGAGCTTGGTATGAGAGGTTAAGCAATTTTCTCCTAGAGAAAGGCTTTAAAAGAGGAAAAGTTGATACAACACTATTTACTAAAACAAAATTACACAATATATTACTTGTTCAAATATATGTTGATGACATTATTTTTGGTGCTACTAATGAGTCTTTATGCAAGGAATTTGGTGAACTAATGCAAAGTGAATTTGAAATGTCCATGATGGGAGAGCTTACCTTCTTTCTTGGACTTCAAATTAAACAATGCCAAGATGGAACCTTCATACGCCAAACAAAGTATTGCAAGGAACTACTAAAGAAGTTTGGAATCGAAAGCGAAAAGTAAATGGCAACATCAATGAGTCCAGTCTGCTGCTTGGACAAAGATGAACATGGTAAATCTATAGATGTATCCAAGTATAGAGGTATTATCAGATCCTTACTTTATCTCACTGCAAGTAGGCCAGATATAATGTTTAGTGTGTGTATGTGTGAAAGGTATCAAGCTAATCCTAAAGAATCACATCTTACTGCAGTTAAAAGAATCATGAAGTATCTTTTAGGAACAAAAGAAATGGGGCTGTGGTATCCCAAGGGATCCACTTGTACATTAACAGGATATTCCAACTCTGACTTTGCTGGATGCAAGTTAGATAGGAAGAGCACAAGTGGAACATGCCATTTATTAGGAAATTCCCTAGTGTCCTGGTTTACTAAAAAGCAAACTAGTGTGGCCTTATCCACAGCTGAAGCAGAATATGTTGCAGTTGGGAGTTGTTGTGCTCAAATCCTATGGATGAAACAACAATTAATTGACTATGGTGTTTATCTAGATCATGTACCAATAAAATGTGATAACACTAGTTCAATTAATCTAACAAAGAACCCAATTATGCACTCAAGAACCAAGCATATTGAAATTAGGCATAATTTTATCAGGGATCATATTCAAAGTGGTGATGTTGTGATTGAACATATAGATACAACCAAGCAATTAGCTGATATGTTCACCAAACCACTAAATAAAGAGAGTTTCTTCTTTATAAGAAGGGAACTTGACATAATTGATCCTCAAAATAATTGATATCAGATGTTATTTTTGATAATATAATCAATATGGAACGCAAGGCAGCACAAGTTGCTGATAATTATGAAAGACATGGGCAAAATGCTTTTATCTAGTCTCAGTTTAAACTAAGTGTCCTTAGGTGTCTGTAATTCCTGTTTTTTTTTCCAGTGTTTTGGTTGTTTTGATGTATTGCACAAGTTCTGAAATGATTTATTATCAATGAATGCAAGACTGTTTTTCAGTTTGATTTCAATATTCTCCATAGTTTCTTTTTGATAATGACAAAGGGGGAGAAAGATGAACCATACAACGATGAACCATACAACTATTAAATTTGTCTTGCATTTGCTGTAAATTTTTTTCTCTGATATGGAACTTTTTTTTTCTCTGATACCTGAGTATGAACTGCTTTGAAAAGACATACTTGAACTTATAATAAATGCAAGCTGATTACTTTTCATGATAACGATATGATAACACTTGATTTTTTGAAAGATATCAATGACACAGGGGGAGGATGAAAAAGACTCAAGGACCATGCTTACTGAACAGCTGCACTCTGATTTCTTAATAACTAAGGTTAAGTATGGTAAGGTTTGTCATAATCAAAAAGGGGGAGTTTGTAAGACTAAGCCCTCATTCATGTTTTGATGTATGACAAACAAAGTGTATTTTGCATAAGATTTTTGATTTTGAATATGTACTTATTACGTGTTAAGTTGCATGCAAGATCACTCATGAGCAGACGTCCAACAAAGTAAAATGAGCAGACGTCCAACAAAGTTAAACGACCAGACGTCCAACAAAGAAAAACAAGCAGACGTCCAACAAAGCAAAACGAGCAGACGTCCAACAAAGCAAAACAAGCAGACGTCCAACAAGTCAAACAAGAAGACGTCCAACAAAGCAAAACAAGCAGACGTCCAACAACTCAAAAAAGAAGACGTCCAACGAAGGATAAAAAGATGGCGTCCACTAAAGTACCATTTGGAGCGCGTCTACTGAAAATAACAAAAAGAGCTCGTCCAACAAGAAGAGCGCGTCCACCGAAAAAGTAAAGAAGAGCTTGTCTGCACGACGTGGCACATGGTGCTCGTCTCACGAAAATAACAAGAAGAGCGCGTCCACTAAAAAAGTAACAAGAAGCGCTCGTCATCGACGTGGCACTTGGAGCTCGTCTCACCGAAAGTAATGAAGCGGGCATCTACTGAAGTAAAAAGGAGAGCTCGTGTACTAAAGTGGCAAATGGAGATCGTCTACTAAGGCTACGCGCTTTGGACTTACTAAGATCTTAATGAGAAGCTCCGTCCAATTACATGGAATATGAAGCTCGTCTACTAGTTGAAGCACGTCCAATAACTTGTGTTAGCACTCCCGTCTGCTGATGTGGCAAAATGGACGCGACTATTTGCTGTTCTTTCAGATAGAAACTGATATTTTACTCTTCAATTAGACTTGGCTATCCTTTCAGATGGAAACAGTTATTTTTCAAGAAGGAAGTAAACTCTACAAGAACCAACAGAATCTTATTTCAAGAACAAGAATCAAGAAAATAGATTTTGTTAAATCAGATCCAAATCTGTTTTAAATGATCCCAACGACTATAATTTGTCTTCTATATAAAGAGGGATCAAAGGAACACTTTTCAAGAGAGACAACCTAACTCATTCTGACTGTGAAACTACGAAAGATCCAAAAGTGATTCATCTATGAGAAAAGTGTGATACTAGTTAGAACTTCAATTTGTATAATCAGACTTTTAGAGTCTTTCTTCTACTCAATTGTTTTCATGAATTAGTGTGATTAAGAGAGGGTATCTCTTAGGCTTGAACAAGGATAGAAGGGATCCTTGGGTATAGAAAAGAAAGTGTGCTTTCTGGTGAATTTTTGAGCAAGGAGGTTATCCTTGTGTTGCTGTAATTGGAATTTTGTAATTGCTGATTATAGTGGAGAAAACCACAGAGGTGTGAGACTGGATGTAGGCTTACCAGAGGAGGTAGTCGAACCAGGATAAATCGGTTTGCGTGTTCTTCTCATCTCTAAACTCCATATACTTGTTATATGCACTTGTGTGTTGTGAATGAGTTTTAAGAATACTTGTTAACTTGAATCTTTGATCTGCAATCTGTGTTAAACCTATTGTTACTTCTTATAATTCTTCTTGTCATCGTCACTTGTTCCATAACCTGATTCTTGGGAATTAAAATTGAGAGAAAACCAATTTTATTTAAAGAAACACTGTTTTGCTTTAAATTGTTGAAAAAGTTTTCAATATCTCAATTCACCCCCCCCCCTCTTGAGATCGTAGCCACTACCAACACCACCGACGTCAAAAGAGCAAGAATGAACACCCTCACACATGAGTATGTGTTGTTCATAATGAATCGAGGAGAACCTATGACCGAAATGCAAAAGAGATTCACACACATTGTAAATCAATTGGCTAGTCTTGGAAAAGCTATATGAAATGAGGATCAAATTAACAAAGTAATGAGATGCTTGAGCAGAGAATCGCAACCTAAAGTCACTGCAATCTCAGAATCTAGAGACCTCTCATCAATGACCATTGCCACATTGTTTGGAAAACTGCAAGAACATGAATTGGAGTTGAACAGACTGAATGAGAGTGAAGAAACTGATAAAAGAAAGAAGGGATTGTCTTTGAAATCACAAGTCATAGAAGTAGAAGACAGTGATGATGATAATATAGAACAAGAGGCTGAATCTGAAGAAGAGATGGGAATGCTAGTTAGAAAATTCAAGAAGTTCCTAAAGAAGAGAGGCAATTTCAAAAGAAAGCCATCCACTTTTCAAAGGAGAAATTTCAGCAAAGGTGACAACTCTTTCAACAACATCACATGCTATGAATGTGGAAAGATTGGCCACATGAAGCTTGACTGTCCAAAGCTGTAAAAGAATGACGAAACAGAAAAGTTTGACTCAAAGGATAATAAGTGGAAAAAGCCAAGAAAGGCCTACATTGCTTGGGATGATAATGATCTATAATTCACTGAAGAATTTGAATCCGAGGAGGCAAACCTGTTCTCGATGGCCAGCAATCATAGTGATTCAAAAAGTGAAGTAAGTTCTAATTATTAACCTTCTTATGATGAATTGCAAAATGCTTTTGAAGAACTTCATAAAGAATCCATTAGACTTGGTATATTGCTAATTAAGTCTAAGAAAACCATCACATGCCTAGAAGAGAAAAATTCTGTTTTAAACAAAGAACTAGATGAATTAAAAACAGAAAATTGTGCTGTAAAAGAAAGATTAGCTACTGTTTTGGAACCACCTATATGATATAATTGTCCTAAGTTGGAGAAACATATAAATCATTTGAATGGTGATCTATCTAATTGTTCTAAGTGTTGTACATTGACTAAAGAAGTTGAAACTGAAAAATGACTTAGCCAAGTTCACAAATGGTAGAGATAACTTGAATGCTTTATTAGGACAACAAAAATGTGTTTATGATAAGGCTGGAATAGGCTATAAACCTAAGATACATGAGAAATCTTTCAAGAAATTTTTTTCTGCACCTAAGACATCAAACACACCATTTGTTAAATGCAATTTTTGTGCTAGAAAAGGTCACACAGCTTCTACATGTCAATACAGAAAATCAGCATCCAATAAATCTAAGTATATATAGGTCTCTAAAGGAACTATTACTGCAACTAACTCAAAAGGAGCCAAACAGATTTTGGTACCTAAAGCAAAAACATGATTATGTTTTGTAGGTGTGTTGGAAAGCCAAGAATGTGAAATGGTATCTTGACAGTGGTTGTTCCAAGCACTTGACTGGAGATAAAACCAAGTTCATTTCCTTTACCCATAAGTCAAGTGGTAGTGTTACTTATGGAGACAACAATAAAGGGAGAATACTTGCCATTGGCAACATTGGAAGTGACTCAACAACAATCATTGAGGATGTATTATATGTTGAGGGACTGAAACACGACCTATTAAGTATCGATCAACTATGTGATAAAGGCTTCAAGGTAAAATTCAATTCCAATAGTTGCTTAATAGAAAATCAGCATGATGAAAATTTGAAATTAATTGGACATAGGACAGATAACATCTATATGTTTGATTTAGATAATATCTCTTCAAATACTGAATGCTGTCTTATTTCAAAAGAAGAAGAGAATTGGCTTTGGCATAGAAGAATTGCACACATTCACATGAACCACTTGAATAAACTGATTCGTAAAGATCTTGTAGTTGGCTTGCCTAAACTGAAATTTGTGATAGATGGACTATGTGATGCATGTCAAAAAGGAAAGCAAGTTAAGGTCTCTTTTATACCAAAGAATATTGTTTCAACAACTAGACCCTTACAACTTTTACACATGGATTTATTTGGTCCGTCTAGAACCAAAAGCTTTGGCGGTAACTCGTATGCATTGGTAATAGTAGATGATTACTCTAGATATACATGGACATATTTTATATCTCATAAGAGTGATTCATTTGCTACATTTAAGAAAATGGCAAAAATTGTGTAAAATGAAAAGGCCATGAAAATTGTTTCTATAAGAAGTGATCATGGGGGAGAATTTCAAAATGAAGTGTTTGAAAACTTTTGTGATGAGCATGGCATTCAACATAATTTTTCTGCTCCCAGAACTCCACAACAAAATGGAGTAGTGGAAAGAAAGAATAGATCATTAGAGGAAATAGCAAGAACTATGTTGAATGACTCTAGCTTACCAAAACATTTTTGGGCAGATGCTGTCAATACAGCCTGCTATATGCTAAATAGAATCTTGATAAGACCAATCTTAAAGAAAACCCCTTATGAGCTTTACAAAGGAAGAAAACCAAATATAGCACATTTTCATGTTTTTGGTTGCAAATGATTTGTTCTTAACAATGGAAAGAATAATCTTGGAAAATTTGATGCAAAGGCTGATGAAGGAATTTTCCTAGGTTACTCTCTATCTATTAAAGCATTTAGAATATATAATAAGAGAACACAAACTATTGAGGAATCTGTGCATGTGACATTTGATGAGTCTAACCCCAAAAGGTTAGGAAAGGATTGTGTTATTGATGATCTTGCAGATTCAATTGAGAAAATTCTCCTAGAAGAGAAACAGGACAATGAAGAAGATGAAAGCTTGAAGAATGAGTTGCTGCAGTAGGAGCAAATAGAACAACAACCTGACCTACCAAAGGAATGGAGGACTGTCAGAAATCATCCAATTGATAACATCATTGTTGAAATTACAAAGGGGGTAACTACTAGACAATCTCTTAGAAATGCTAGTAATCATATGGCGTTTGTGTCTTAAGTAGAACCTAAGAACATAGATGATGCTATAATTGATGAACATTGGATGATGACTATGCAAGATGAGTTAAACCAGTTTGAAAGAAACCAAGTTTGGAAACTAGCGTCTAAACCCAAGAACTGTCAAGTAATAGGTACAAAATGGGTTTTTAGGAATAAACTAGATGAAAATGGTATGATTGTAAGAAACAAGGCTAGATTGGTAGACAAAGGGTATAACCAAGAAGAAGGCATCGATTATGATGAAACATATGCACCAGTACCAAGATTAGAAGCTATAAGAATGCTACTTGCTTATGCTTGCATAATGGGATTTAAATTGTATCAAATGGATGTTAAGAGTGCTTTCTTAAATGGATTTATACAAGTGGAAGTGTATGTTGGTCAACCACCTGGTTTTGAGAATAATGAATTGCCTAACCATGTTTATAAACTGTCTTAAGAACTATATGGCTTAAAGCAAGCTCCTAGAGCTTGGTATGAAAGGTCAAGTAATTTTCTTATTGAAAAAGGATTTAATAGAGGTAAAGTTGTCACAACTTTGTTCACTAAGAAAAAGGCATGCAACATTTTACTTGTACAAATATATGTGGATGATATAATTTTTGGTACCACTAATGAGCATTTGTACAATGAGTTTGCAAGTTTTATGCGGAGTGAGTTTGAAATGTCAATGATGGGTGAGCTGAACTTTTTCCTTGGGCTGCAAATAAAGCAATCTAAAAATGGAATCTTTGTTAGCCAAACCAAGTACTGCAATGAGTTGATCAAGAAGTTTGGCATGGAAAATGCTAAGGAGAAGGCTACTACAATGAGTACCTCTTGTTATATGGACAAGGATGAGCAAGGTAAACTTGTTGATGTTTCTAAATTCAGAGGTATGATAGGCTCACTATTTTATCTTACTGCTAGTAGGCCAGTGATAAGCCTCTGGCTCATCTAGTTTTATGACTAGTATGACCGTGGTTTTGTGCCAATTATATCTCGTTTTCACCCAAATTAGGCCTGATTGTCCTCAAGCAAGGTTTTGAGTCCCTTAAGTAGTTTTAGGGTTATTTAGTCAGTTTTTGAGTCAAATAAAGCACTTATGGCTATTTCATGTTTTCAGGTTGACTTAGAGTCCAAGGAATGAAGGAAACAATGGAAATTGCAATCTGGAAACACTCGCCACGCGAGTAGATACTCGCCCCGCGAGAGTGAGGACCAGCCATGCCAGAAAAGTCATGTTCTCTGCCTCGCCCCGTGAGCTATTGCTCGCCTCGCGAGCCTGAAGTCAGCAAGCATTACGGTCATCCCGTGACACCCATCACGGGCGTGAAGAGAAACCCCTGAAGACAGAGACCATCACGGCCTGGCCGTGATGAAGGTCACGGCCATGACAGATAAGCACCCGAAGACAGAGACTATCACGGTCTGGCCGTGATAGGCATCACGGCTGTGACAACCCAGGTTTTGAAGACTCGCCTCGCGAGAATCACGCTCGCCTCGCGAGAATACAAATTCAAGAAGGCGCCATTTTAATATTCGCCTCGCGAGAAGCCACCCGCCTCGCGAGACTGCGCAGTTTCTGAAAGTTATAAATAGTTGTTTAGGGCAGAACAGAAGGATCTTTTGCCAATCCTTGTTTTCGAATTTTCTCTGTTTGTATTGCGTTTTTGATGGAGAACTAATCTCCCTAGGTTGATCTGCTGTAATTGGTTTTCGCCAACACTTGAGGTCTTGTAATTTCTGATTTAATTCTCTTCTCTCTTTCAATGCTATTCGCTATTCTCTGTTTGCTTAATTCAGTTTGTATCGAATTGGTGTTGATTTATTTTCGATGATTTTATATTCCTAGACTCAATCGCGTTTGCTTAATTCGCGTGCGTTCAATTCGTGTTTGCTTAATTCACGAAGGGCTTCATCCGTTTGCTTAATTCGGAATTGGGAATATATGTCCCGTAGCGTCGGTTTCGCTTGTTAATCGATGCTACAATCGAAAAGGGATTAGACTCTGCTTAGGGCATGGAATTACATGAACCGATGATAGTGGGAAACGAAACAGCAGATTAATCGTCTTAGTCTTATTTGATAATCACGTAATTTGCTCTGTTTTTACGCTCTGTTTTCATTCTGTTTTCCAATCAACTTCAAACCAAACACCCCCCCAAGAAAACTTATTTTCTGCGATAATAGCACTACAAGAGTCCTTGTGATACGATACCCGAGTTGTCGCACACTAAACTACATTTTTACCAACCGCTCATCTTTTGACGCGTGCACGACAGCGCGTCAAATTGGCGCCGTTGCCGGGGACTCTTGTTTGTTGTTCTCGCTTTTTGTTTTTTGTTTTTGTTTTGAATTAGACTGGCCACTAGGTCTACTTGTCCTGACTTGTGTGATTTTGACCCTGAAATTGAAAGAACACTGCACACACGCCTTAGGGCAATACGGGCAAGCACTAGTGGTAATTCTGATTTCGAACCTGTTTTTAATAACATGGGTGACCAAAGGACATTGAGGCAGCTTGCTGCCCCTGATGTTAACTACAATGGGTTGTGTATTGAGTATGCTGGTGTGGTTGCTCCTTTTGAACTTAAATCTGGTTTAATACACTTGTTGCCAAGATTTAGTGGTCTTGCAGGTGAGGATCCACATAAGCATTTGAAGGAATTCCAGGTGGTCTGTTCTACACCCTTGAGGCCGGAAGGCATTACTGAAGACCATATCAAATTGCGAGCCTTCCCTTTCTCCCTTGAAGGTGCTGCAAAGGATTGGCTATATTATTTGGAGCCAAATTCTGTCACAACTTGGAATGATCTGAAGAAGGTTTTCCTGGAAAGATACTTCCCTGCCTCCAGAGCTGCTTCCATCAGAAAGGAGATATGTGGCATCAGGCAAAGCAATGAGTCATTGGCTGAGTACTGGGAGAGGTTCAAAAAGTTGGTATCTAGCTGCCCTCAACACCAGATTTCTGAGCAGCTCCTTATTCAGTATTTTTATGAGGGATTGCTCCCAATGGACATAAATATTTTGGATGCCGCTAGTGGAGGAGCACTCGTCGATAAAACTCCAGCTGCTGCGAAGCAATTGATTGAGAATATGTCATTAAACTCCCAGCAGTTCACAACCAGGAGCAACTCTGTCGAGACAAGGGGTGTAAATGAGATTCAAGGTTCATCTTCCAACAAGGCACTCGAAACCAGAATTGATGAGCTCACTTGTTTGGTGAAGCAAGCGGCAATGGATAAGGTGCAGCCAGGCGAGGTTGTGTGGCATGTGTAGTTCTCCTGAGCATCTGACCGACACGTGCCCTATTCTGAAGGATGGGTCAATCACTGATATGCCTCAAGCTTATGCAGCTAATCTATACAATCAAGGCAATAATCAGAACCGGTATGGTACTCCTGACCTCTCTACAAATAGGTACCATCCCAACTGGAGGAATCACCCTAATCTGCGGTATGGGAACTCATCCCAACAACAACCGGTGGCACCACCACCGAATCCTCCTCAAGTGACCACTTCTGCACCTTCCGGACCTTCATTAGAAGACTTGGTCAAACAAATGGCTGCACAAAATCTCCGGTTTCAGCATCAAGTTGGACAGTCTCAAGAGCGAACAGATGCTAGCATTCAAGATTTGAGGACACAGATTGGACAGACTTGCCACATCCATAAACAACTTAGAGCAAGCTCAGGGATCGAGCCAACTACCTGCACAGACAGTGGTGAATCCCAATGCCCCCAATCCCAATGTAAGTGCCATTTCTCTGAGATCCGGGAAAGTAGTAGAGGGAACCCCTGAGAAAGATGAAGAAACTGTTGAGGCCATTCCTGAGCCCTCTGTTGTTGTTGAAGCTGAGAGAGTGTATGTGCCCCCGATTCCCTTCCCACAAAGAGTGCAGAAAAATAAGAAGGTTGATGGGGAAGACAAGGAGAAGGAGATCTTAGATGTGTTTAGAAAGGTGGCGGTAAACATTCCACTCCTAGATGTGATTAAGCAAGTTCCAAGGTATGCAAAGTTTCTGAAGGATTTGTGTACCCACAAGAGGAGGATGAAGGGTAATGAGAGAGTTAACTTAGGGCGAAATGTTTCAGCCCTCATTCAGCCCAAACTTGCCCCTGAGAAGGTTACAGTTTCAGCCCTCACTCAGGCACTGCCACAGAAGTGCAAGGATCCGGGCACTTTCACTATTCCATGCACCATTGGGGACATCAAATTCGACAATTGCATGTTGGATTTGGGAGCCTCCATAAATGTCATGCCCACCTCTATTTTCAACAACCTTGATCTGGGCCCTTTGCAACATACAGGACTTACCATACAGTTGGCCAACAGGACCAATGCTCGCCCCATGGGAGTGGTAGAAGATGTGTTGGTACGAGTTGATGATTTGATTTTCCCTGCCGACTTTTACATCCTGGACATGGCAGGGGAAACCAATTCAAGTAGATCACCAATCATCCTGGGCAGGCCGTTCATGAAGACGGCAAAGACGAAGATAGATGTTGATGATGGAACCATGTCCATGGAGTTCGGTGACATTATTGCAAGGTTCAACATTTTTGATGCTATGAAGCATCCATTGGAAGAGCACTCTGTTTTCCAAATAGAATTGCTCTCCGAAATAGTTGATGACACCTATGATGACTTGGTTGCTGATTTTCCATCCATTTCTGATTTTAATGATGTTTATTCATGTAATGACTGTACTAACACTAACCCTTGTGTTGTTTGTGCTGAGATTGATTCTACTTTGCAGGGTGATAGTGTAAGTGAAGGCATGCATTGGCTGGAATTCTTGACAGCCCGGCTGCTCCGAACATACCATCGTGGAGCAGCCACCCTCCTTGGAGCTTAAGCCACTTAGGGCAATCAAGTATGCTTACTTGGAGAGGAATGAAAAACTCCCGAGTTATCATTTCCTCCAACCTTGACTCTGACCAGGAAGCCAAACTCTTGGAGGTTTTGAAGAAGCACAAGAGAGCAATTGGATGGACCTTGGCTGACATTCCAGGAATTAGCCCCTCTAGATGTATGCATAGGATTCTATTGGAGGATGGGGCTAAACCAGTTAGGCAGCCGCAGAGGCGACTAAATCCATTGATTCTGGATGTGGTAAAGAAGGAGGTAACAAAACTCCTACACGCGGGTATCATATACCCCATCTCTGATAGTACTTGGGTGAGCCCAGTGCAAGTTGTGCCCAAGAAATCTGGCCTCACAGTGGTAAGAAATGAGAACAATGAACTTGTCCCCACTAGAGTCCAGAATAGCTGGAGAGTCTGTATTGACTATAGGAGGTTGAACCAGGCCACTCGAAAGGATCACTTTCCTTTGCCGTTCATCGATCAGATGCTCGAACGGTTGGCCGGTAAATCCCACTACTGTTTTCTTGATGGCTTCTCCGGATACTTCCAGATCCACATTGCACCGGAGGATCAGGAGAAGACCACTTTCACGTGCCCCTTCGGCACGTTTGCCTATAGGAGGATGCCATTTGGCCTTTGCAACGCTCCTGGCACTTTCCAGAGATGCATGATTAGCATTTTTACTGAATTTATTGAAAATTGCATGGAAGTGTTCATGGATGATTTCACAGTATATGGCTCCTCATTCGATGCATGCTTGCATAGTCTGAATTTGGTCTTAGAAAGATGTATTGAAACTGATCTTGTGTTGAACTATGAAAAGTGTCATTTTATGGTTGAACAGGGGATTGTTTTGGGGCATGTTATTTCTAGAGAGGGTATCTCAGTAGATCCTGCTAAAATTGATGTGATTTCCACATTGCCTTACCCATCTTGCGTTCGCGAGATTCGTTCTTTTCTTGGTCATGCAGGTTTCTACAGGCGCTTTATTAAGGACTTCAGCAAGATAGCTCTCCCTCTGTCGAACTTGCTGAAGAATGATGCCATATTCAGCTTTGATGATAACTGCAAGAAGGCGTTCGACTTCTTGAAAAAGGCATTGACCTCTACCCCCATCATCCAGCCCCCTTACTGGACCCTCCCTTTTGAGCTCATGTGTGATGCTTCTAACTATGCTGTGGGGGCGGTCCTGGCACAAAGAGTAGGCAAGGTTGCACATGTCATTTACTATGCTTCTAGGACTTTAGATGCTGCACAATGTAATTACACCACCACTGAAAAGGAACTTCTAGCTGTTGTTTTTGCTCTCGATAAGTTTAGATCATATTTGCTAGGTTCCAAGGTTATTGTTTTCACTGACCATGCAGCTCTGAAATATTTGTTAAAGAAACCGGAAGCGAAGCCGAGGTTGATTCGGTGGATGTTGTTGCTCCAAGAGTTCAATGTAGAGATCAAGGACAAGAGTGGAGCCGAAAATTTAGTGGCTGATCACTTGAGTAGGATAGAGAGGGATGAGGATCCGTCCCCCATTCAGGATGACTTTCCTGATGAGCAGCTTTTACAGTTGCATGGCGTTACCCCTTGGTTTGCCGACCTTGTGAATTACCTAGTTGCTGGTGTCTTTCCGACAGGAGCAACTAGGTCACAAATCCACAAACTAAAGAGCGACGCCAAGTACTATGTTTGGGACGATCCATTTCTTTGGAAGTTTTGTAGTGATCAGGTGATTAGGCGGTGTGTCCCCGACTATGAGATTGAGTCTATTTTGCACTTTTCTCATGCCTCTCAAGTAGGGGGACACTTTGGGCCACAGAGGACTGCGAGAAAGGTCCTAGATTCTGGTTTTTATTGGCCCACCATCTTTAGAGATGCTTATGAGGTGTATCGGACTTGTAAGGAGTGTCGACGGCAGTACAGCCATCACTCGCAAGAGTGAAATGCCACAGCAGCCCATGCTCTTCTGTGAGGTGTTTGATGTGTGGGGGATCGACTTTATGGGTCCTTTCCCTGCATCTTTTGGCTTTCTTTACATTCTCTTGGCTGTTGACTATGTTTCAAAGTGGGTGGAAGCTATCCCCACTAGGACTAACGATTCTAAAATTGTTGCAAATTTTGTTAGGTCCAATATTTTTTGCAGGTTCGGCATACCTCGTGCCATCATCAGTGACCAGGGCACTCATTTCTGCAACCGCACCATGGAGGCTCTACTCCGGAAGTATGGGGTTGTGCACAGAGTCTCCACTGCTTACCATCCTCAGACCAATGGCCAGGCTGAGATCTCCAACAGGGAGATAAAACAAATCCTAGAGAAAGTTGTGCAGCCGAATAGGAAGGATTGGAGCCGCCGTCTAGAAGACGCACTTTGGGCTCAGAGGACCGCTTTCAAGACGCCGATAGGGATGTCCCCCTTTAGGCTTGTATTCGGCAAGGCATGCCATCTCCCTGTGGAAGTTGAGCACCGTGCTTATTGGGCGGTCAAGTGCTGTAATCTGGAAATGCAAAAATCTGGTATTGAAAGGAAACTCCAGTTACAGCAGCTTGAAGAGCTTAGGCTAGAAGCCTATGAGAGCTCTCGGATCTATAAGGAGAAAACCAAGCACTTTCATGATAGGTTGATTACTAGGAAGGAATTCTCTGTGGGTCAGCGGGTTTTACTGTTTAACTCCCGCCTGAAATTGATGGCTGGGAAACTTCGTTCCCGTTGGATTGGACCATTTGTTGTTACTAATGTTTTCCCTCATGGTGCAGTAGAGATTAAAAGTGCAGGTAGCAACAAGGCATTCAAAGTCAACGGGCAGCGGCTGAAACTATTTCATGAGAGCTCGGGACCTGTGGATGCTACTGTTGAGGAGCTCTCTTTGGGGGAGCCCACCTACACTGCAACCTGATCAGGGAGCACCCTTTCCTTTCCCTCACTCTGTTTTGATATTTGTGTTGTTCATTGAGGACAATGTATGTTTTAAGTGTGGGGGAGGGAACCGTTTGTTTTGCTGTGTTTTGTTTCTTTCGCTCTTGAATAATTTGAGAAGCTCAAGAGCATGTGTGTCTTGTGTCGGCAAGCTTGGTAGGTTTTGGTTGATTTAGAACAGATTGATGGCATGATTTATGAGGATTCCCCCTAGGTTTTTGAAATTTGGAAATCGTGATCCCCATTTGAAAAATTGAAAACTGAACTTTGAGATATTTTGTTGTGAGAGCATGATTTATGATAAGTTTGGGGTGATAGGGTGCACACACTAGGGATAGAATCTCGGTCAAACAATTTGCATGAATGTCCGGGTGAGGATTTGAGCCTCCAACATGTTTTTGATTGTGTGAATCACTTTCGAGTTGCACTTTCCCGAATTTGCTTGAATCTCTTCATGGTTTGCATGTCTATGTGTTTGCATCAAATGATTTAGGCAATTTTCTTTGAATTAACTACTTGACCTAAATTGAACCAGTCCCTAATGCATGTTCCCTAGTTAGCCCCTTTGAGCCTAATTAGCCTATTGTTTCATAATGACCTTATGTTATGAGCCTGAATCTGGAAAAAGCATGTTAACCCGATCTTAGGATTAGGAGAGCATGGAAGCTTAGCAAGAGAATGGCTGCAAGAAACTAAGTTTGGGGTGGCTACAGTGATATGATGTGTTGTTGGGGATTGAGAAAAAGAAAAAATAAAGGTTGGAGCCAAAGGGCAGAAATAAATCTTTCAAAAAAAAAAAAAGGGCAAAATGTCAAGAAGGGTATTAGAAGAAAAGGGCTGTAGCCACCCAAGGCAAAAAGAAGAATAAGAATAGGAACTTGAGTAGGGAATTCAATGTGTAAACAGCTTCATGCTCTCTTAGTTCCTAGGGACTTCAACCAAGACCTTTGTATATCCTTCCCTTAGCCAGAGCCCCATTACAACCTTGAAAGACCTTTTGATGTTGCATGCATGTTCTCTGTGGGGACCATTTTGAGATGAAAATCAAATTCATGGGAAGTGCTCTTAAAAGTGAAACTGAGTGAAATGTTGTTAGCCTAGACAAACTGAGAGATTGAGTGAACACTAAACCCCTTTGTGAGGAAGGCGATTGTTTGAATTTGGTGATCTCCCTCTTGTGTGTAACTTAGATCCCCTACTTGGATTAATGATTGTTTAATTGATGAAATTCTCAGATGTTCAGAATAAATGATTGTGGGGATTACATTGTTGAAAGGGAGGAAACATTGAAGGGAAATTGTTTTGATGAATTGCTTGAAATTTGTGCGGAATTGGTTGAAATCCTTCTAGCTTGCCAAATCTTGAGTCGTTTTGAGTTTTAGTTTGCTTGGGGACAAGCAAAGTTCAAGTTTGGGGTATTTTGATAAGCCTCTGGCTCATCTAGTTTTATGACTAGTATGACCGTGGTTTTGTGCCAATTATATCTCGTTTTCACCCAAATTAGGCCTGATTGTCCTCAAGCAAGGTTTTGAGTCCCTTAAGTAGTTTTAGGGTTATTTAGTCAGTTTTTGAGTCAAATAAAGCACTTATGGCTATTTCATGTTTTCAGGTTGACTTAGAGTCCAAGGAATGAAGGAAACAATGGAAATTGCAATCTGGAAACACTCGCCACGCGAGTAGATACTCGCCCCGCGAGAGTGAGGACCAGCCATGCCAGAAAAGTCATGTTCTCTGCCTCGCCCCGCGAGCTATTGCTCGCCTCGCGAGCCTGAAGTCAGCAAGCATTACGGTCATCCCGTGACACCCATCACGGGCGTGAAGAGAAACCCCTGAAGACAGAGACCATCACGGCCTGGCCGTGATGAAGGTCACGGCCATGACAGATAAGCACCCGAAGACAGAGACTATCACGGTCTGGCCGTGATAGGCATCACGGCTGTGACAACCCAGGTTTTGAAGACTCGCCTCGCGAGAATCACGCTCGCCTCGCGAGAATACAAATTCAAGAAGGCGCCATTTTAATATTCGCCTCGCGAGAAGCCACTCGCCTCGCGAGACTGCGCAGTTTCTGAAAGTTATAAATAGTTGTTTAGGGCAGAACAGAAGGATCTTTTGCCAATCCTTGTTTTCGAATTTTCTCTGTTTGTATTGCGTTTTTGATGGAGAACTAATCTCCCTAGGTTGATCTGCTGTAATTGGTTTCCGCCAACACTTGAGGTCTTGTAATTTCTGATTTAATTCTCTTCTCTCTTTCAATGCTATTCGCTATTCTCTGTTTGCTTAATTCAGTTTGTATCGAATTGGTGTTGATTTATTTTCGATGATTTTATATTCCTAGACTCAATCGCGTTTGCTTAATTCGCGTGCGTTCAATTCGTGTTTGCTTAATTCACGAATTGCTTCATCCGTTTGCTTAATTCGGAATTGGGAATATATGTCCCATAGCGTCGGTTTCGCTTGTTAATCGATGCTACAATCGAAAAGGGATTAGACTTTGCTTAGGGCATGGAATTACATGAACCGATGATAGTGGGAAACGAAACAGCAGATTAATCGTCTTAGTCTTATTTGATAATCACGTAATTTGCTCTGTTTTTACGCTCTGTTTTCATTCTGTTTTCCAATCAACTTCAAACCAAACACCCCCCCCCCCCCCAAGAAAACTTATTTTCTGCAATAATAGCACTACAAGAGTCCTTGTGATACGATGCCCGAGTTGTCGCACACTAAACTACATTTTTACCAACCGCTCATCTTTTGACGCGTGCGCGACAGTGCGTCAGCCAGATATCATGTTCAGTGTATGCATGTGTGCTAGGTATCAAGCAAATCTAAAAGAATCACACTTAACAACAGTTAAAAGGATAATTAAGTATTTGTTAGGAACAAAAGACATGGGATTATGGTATCCCAAGGGAGCTACATGTACTTTAATTAGCTATTCAGACTCTGATTTTGCTGGTTGTAAACTAGATAGAAAGAGTACTAGTGGAACTTGCCATTTACTAGGAAACTCATTAGTATCATGGTTCAGTAAGAAACAATCTAGTGTGGCTTTATCCACTACAAAGGCTGAATATGTAGCAGCTAGCAGCTGTTGTGCACAGGTTTTATGGATGAAACAACAATTAGTTGATTATGGTGTGCAACTAAACCAAGTTCCTATTAGATGTGACAATACAAGTACAATTAACCTAACTAAGAATCCCATAATGCACTCTAGAACTAAACACATAGAAATCATACATCATTTCATTAGAGATCATATCCAAAGTAGAGAAGTTGAGATTGAATATGTTGATACAACAAAACAACTTGCTGATATTTTTACCAAGCCCTTGAACAAAGAAAGCTTCTTTTTCATTAGAAGAGAATTGAGCATAATTGATCAATCCAATATCTAATCTCTAAAGAAACAAAAGAAAATCAAAAAAAGGGGAGGAAAAAGAACTGAGTTTTTTGAAAGGTAAAATGCCTTAGTTTTCACTGATGATTTCTGTTCTTTTTGATTTGTCCCTGCACCTATCCCTCTATCATGAACAATTTTATATGCTATGTTTAAATTCTTGCCTTCTCTATTGCTTTGAATGTTTCTTTTCTTTACCTTTTTGATAATGCCAAAAGGGGAGGAAAAAGTATGATATAGCGAAAGGGGATAATAACAAATTATACATACATATGTTGAGGGGGAGCTTACAAGCTTACATGATTAATGGGGTGTAAAATCAAATTATGCTCTGATAATATTTTTTTGCTCTGATATACTTCTGCTCTGATACCATGATATAAATCTGTCAAAAATACTTAGCATCTGCTACACTTATACTCTGATCTTATAATTTGTTAAAAGATTTGTCATAATCAAAAAGGGGGAGTTTGTTAGACTCAATGACTTAGAGATTTTGATATATGACAAATACAATTAAATGTGTATGCAAGTGTTTTAGTGTCAAATTGCAAAGACAGGTATCAAGCAGTAATCAACAAGTTCAGTGAGCAATTAAAGGAGAATATTCAAGGAAGAACTTGAAGAAATCAAAAGT
The DNA here is from genome assembly GCA_030762895.1 of Sophora flavescens. Taxonomy (NCBI): domain Eukaryota; kingdom Viridiplantae; phylum Streptophyta; class Magnoliopsida; order Fabales; family Fabaceae; genus Sophora; species Sophora flavescens. The sequence goes on from JAUPTC010001090.1 coordinate 19,621, forward strand.
GCTACATGGAGGAATCAAAGATCAAAGACAAAGATCAAGGAATCATCAAGACAAAAGCTTAAAGGAGAAATAAATTTAAGTCTTAGACGATTTGTAAGAGATGAAATCTCTTATTCACAAATAGCGCATTTAAAAAGATGCATGAAGAAAATCAATTTTCATAACCTGCATTAAAAGGAATAAGTTTTCGTTAATGAAAATGATTTTTGGAAATAAGATTTCATAAGAAGCGCTCGTTCAACACTAAAGTAATAGAAGCGCTCGTCCAACACTGAAATGGTACAAGCGCTCGTCCACTAAAGTGACAGAAGCACTCGTCTACTAAAGTGACAAAAGTGCTCGTCCACTAAAGTGACAGAAGCACTCGTCCACACAAGTGATACAAGTGCTCGTGTACTAAAGTGACAAAAGCACTCGTCCAATGAAATGGCATATGGAGCTCGTCTACTATCAACTACGAGCCTTGAGGATTGAAGACGACGCCTATGTAGAATCTTATTTCAAGAACCAGAATCAAGAAAAAAGATTCAGTTATCAGATCTAAATCTGTTTTGATTGATCCCAATGACTATAACTTGTTTTCTATATAAAGAGGGATCAAAGGAACACTTTCAATAGAATATCGAATATCAAGAACATATCAAATAGATCAATTGTGAAAAACATTCATCATCTTGCTTGAGCTTATTGTGAAAAATGTGTTTCAATACTCATAAGTGCTTCAATTTGTTTATCTGACTATTGAGAGTTAGGAATCAATTTTTTGTTTTATTTGATTGTAAAGAGAGAGGGAGTCTCTCTGAGTGATTAGGGTGAGGTATCCCTAAGGAAGAACATTGAGGCTCTTCACAAGAGTGTGGTATCTCGAGGTGAAGGAGTGCTCTTTGGTGTAAAGGTTTTTCAAGCTACCTGGCAAAGCTTGTGTGTTAGTGTGTGAAAACCCACAGGTGGAGTGGGGATTAGATGTAGGTCACTGTGGTGGTGACTGAACCAGGATAAACTATAAACTTGAACTCCTTACTTTCTGTTTATGATCAAGAACCTGTGATTTTGATGTTTAAAGTTCAATATAATTTCTGTTCTTGATTTGTATAAACTGTATTGAAACATGAGTCTGATTGTAATCAAGTCTGTGTTATCTACGTTCAAAAATGAGTTGATCAAAACCATTCTTGATTGCTGAAATTGAACTAATACTGAAACCGAAACCTGCAAGTTCGTTCTTGATTGTTAATGCTTGTATCTGAAACTTGCATAACTTGTTCTTGATCTTTAAAGGTTTAATCAGTTCCTGTATCTTGTTATTACAGAGTTATTGAACCTGAACCTATTTTGAATTAATTCTGAATCAATCTTTCTTATCTTCATCATCTTACAATTCAAAATTTTATATAAACCCTTCATTGATTTTGTAAAAGATCCTGAGGACGCAACTCTGATTTGAAAATTTTTGTGAAAAGTTTTTAAGAGGGAAATATTTTTAGAAAACTCAATTCACCCGCCTTCTTGAGTCGTTGAAGCCAAAACAACATACTATACAATGATATATAAGTCAACACATAATGATTTACAATCACGCATTAATAATGATAATTAGAAAACGTATTCAATCAATATTATTTATTTATTGTTACCCATTTTGTGTTTGGTGAAGGCTATGTCATGATTTCAATTTTTGCTCTTGACCTTGCACCACACCTACAAAACAGAATTTCATGTTTGTGCTATAGGTACCAAACTTTTCTTGGGTCCTTCATGGTTAGAGTATGATAAAGTTCATTTTGGAACCCATGTTTGCCTTATCTGCATTGAATAATTATTTCTCAAATTGCAGAAAGCACCTTTTCTATTGCAATAATGACATCTAGCATATTGTGATGCATGAGCATAATGAGAAACATGAAATTTTCTAAAGGTTTTTACCTTTCTCTCAATTTTGTAGACTAAATCAACTTGGTTATTCATTTCTTTTTGTTGTCTAAGTAATTCATTCAAGTTGTCTTTATCACTAGTAATTCTAGATAGATCACAATTCAAATGATTTATATGTTTCTCCAACTTAGGACAATTATCACATATAGGTGGTTCCAAAACAGTAGCCAATCCTTCTTTTATAGCACAATTTTCTGTTTTTAATTCATTTAGCTCTTTGTTTAAAACATAATTTTTCTCTTCTAGGCATGTGATGGTTTTCTTAGAGTTAATTAGCAATCTAGCAAGTCTAATGGATTCTTTATGAAGTTCTTCAAAAGCATTTTGCAATTCATCATAAGAATGTACTTCATCAAGGTTAGAATCATTTACCTCAGCATCTTCTTTATGAAGATGAGCAGTTAAGCACAAGTTTAATTTTTCATCATTGGAATCATTCGTTGAGCCAAGATTGTTATCCTCCCAATCTATGTATGCACGTTTAAGTTCCTTTTCCTTCTTAAGCTTTCTGTCAACCTCTGTAGATTTTACAGCTTTGAATGTGATGATTCTATTGTTCTTGTCTTCTTCTTTACTTAGCACCAATCTAGTCAACTCCATTTCATGTTCTTGTAGCTTTCGAAAGAGTGCTTCAATTGACATTGTTGAAAGGTTTTTAGATTCTGAAATTGCAGTGACTTTAGGCTTCCATTCTCTACTTAGGCATCTCATGACTTTGTTAACTTGATCCTCATTGGAGATTGTCTTTCCAAGTGCAGCCAATTGATTCACAATGTGTGAGAATCGCATTTGCATAACCTCCATTGGTTCTCCTCAATTCATGAGAAATAACTCATATTCATGCGTGAGGGTGTTCATTCTTGCTCTTTTGACATCTGTGGTTCCTTCATGTGTTACTTGCAATGTGTCCCACATCTCCTTTGCTGATTTGCAATTTGAAACACTGAAAACTCATCACGGCTTAAAGCAGATGTTATAATATTCTTAGTACGTGCATTATATTGAACTCTTTTCTTATCATCCTCATTCCATTCAGTTTTAGGCTTATTTCTTGGAGCACCATTAGCATCTACAGTAGAGGGGACAAATGGTCAATTTTCTACTGTATCCCATATGTCTACACCTGTTGCCTCAAGATAGATTACTATTCTTTCCTTCCAATAGATATACTCAGATCCATTGAAGGCAAGAGGGCGTGCAAGGGAAGCCTCTTCATTTAAACAGTTATTGGAAGCCATACTCTTATAGCTGTTAAGCCAAACTTAAGAGTTTAGCTCTGATGCCAATTGTTGTTTTTGCTTCAAAGACTAAAGAGGGGGGGGGGGGGGGTGTGAATTGAGTTTTCAAAAATTCTTCCTTTTCAAAAAACTTACTTTTCAAATCAGAGTTGCCTCAGGATCTTTTACAAAAACAGTGAAGGGATTTTTATGAAATCTTGAATAGAAGGTGATGAGGATAAGAAAGATTGATACAGAATTAATAGATCACAAAATAGGTTCGGGTTCAAAACGCAATAATAACAAAATATAGAAACTGATTAAGCCTTTAAAGATTAGGAGCAAGTTATGCAAGTTTCAGATACAAGCATTAACAATCAATAGTAAACTTGCAGGTTTCAGTTTCAGTGATTAAGAAACAAAAATTAAGCTATTCGAGTTTGATCACATATGATGCAAGATTCAATTCAAATATTGATCCTTGAGAATAGAATTGAATACACAGATATTATTATAGTTTACTCGAGGTTCAATACTGATTATGCAGATCAAGAACTGATATCAATTGAATACTTAGTGAAATAGACAACTATAAACACGAGAAATGGGGGATGAATTGTGTTTATCAGAATTTAAACAAACTTGAAATCTTTTCGCATACAGAAGCTTAGTTCAGACGAGTTTAAAAGGAAAGAGAGATTGACACAGCTATTTATCCTGGTTCACTCTTCAAAGCAAAGAGCTACGTCCAGTCCTTGGCAGCACCAAGTTTTATCCACTATAACTGATCAGGTTACAGACTCTAAGTATTGTTTGCACACCTAGCCTCTTCAGGCTCCAAGAAAAGTTTTCTTTGCACACCTAGCCTCTTCAGGCTCAAGAGAAGTATTCTTTCCACACTTAGCCTCTTTGTTGTTTTGGCTTCAACGACTCAAGAGGGGAGGTGAATTGAGTTTTCAAAAAATATTTCCCTCTTAAAAACTTTTGACAAAGCTTTTCAAATCAGAGTTGCGGATTTGTGGCCTCAGGATCTTTTACAAAATCAATGAAGGGCTTTTACAAACTCTTGAATTGGAAGATGATGAGGATAAGAAAGATTGATTCATAATAGATTCAGGTTCAATAACTCAGTAATAACATAATACAGAAACTGATTAAACCTTTAAAGATTAAGAACAAGTTATGCAAGTTTCAGTTTCAGTATTAGTCCAGTTTCAGCAATCAAGAATGGTTTTGATCAACTCAGTTTTGAACGTAGATAACACAGTCTTGATTACAATCGAACTCAGGTTTCAATACAATTTATTCAGATCAAGAACATAAATTATATTGAACTTTAAACATCAAAGTTGCAGGTTCTTGAACATAAACAGAAAGTAAAGAGTTTGAGTTTAGAGATACCACACAACCAGATTTATCTTGGTTCAGTCACCACCACTATGACCTACATCCAGTCCCCACTCCACCTGTGGGATTTCACAAACTAACACATAATCTTTGCAAGGTAGCTTGAAAAACCTTTACACCACAGAGCACTCCTTCACCTCGAGATACCATGTTAAGAGCCTCAATGTTCAAACTTAGGGATACCTCACCCTAATCACTCAGTGAGACTCCCTCTCTCTTTACAATCAAAAGTAAAACAAAAGTTGATTCCTAACTCTCAATAGTCAGATAAACAAATTGAAGCACTTATGAGTATTGAAACACTCTTTTAACAGTAAGCTCAAGAAAGATGATGAATGATATGTGTATCGTTATGATCGTTATGATATGTTATAATTCTGTAGAAAGTGTTCCTTCGATCCCACTTTATATAGAAAACAAGTTATAGTCATTGGGATCAATCAAAACAAATTTGGATCCGATTAACAGAATCTGTTTTCTTGATTTTGGTTCTTGAAATAAGATTCTGATTGTTCTTGTAGAATTCGTGTCCATCTTGAAAATAACCACATTCATCTAGCCATTAAGATTTTACATTTGGATGGGTTAGTAGACGAGCTCCATTTAGTAGACGAGCACCATATGGTAGACGAGCTCCATATGCCACTTTAGTGGACGAGCGCTTTTGTCACTTTAGTAGACGAGCGCTTCTGTGACTTTAGTAGACGAGCACTTCTATCAGTTTATTGGACGCCCGTTTTTATTACTTATGTTGGACGTGCGCTTCTATCACTTCAGTGTTGGACGAGTGCTTCGATTCAAAAAATCTAATTTTCAAAAATCATTTTCATTTAACGAAACTCATTCCTTTTTATGCAGGTTATGAAAATTGATTTTCTTTCATGCATCTTTTCAAATGAGCTTTTTTTTGAATAAGAGATGAAATCTCTTACAAATCATCTAAGACTTAAAACTAATCTCTCCTTTAAGCTCTTGTCTTGATGATTCCTTGATCTTGGTCTTTGCTCTTTGATTCCTTCAAGTTCTTCGTTGAATGTTTTTCCTTTAATTGCTCACTGAACTTGTTGAGCACAGCTTGATACCTGTCTATGTAATTGATACTAAAACACTTGCATACACATTAAGTTGTATTTGTCATATATCAAAATCTCTAAGTCATTGAGTTTGACAATCTTCAGGCTCACTCGAGTTTGTTTGAGAGATTTGGTTTGTAATAAATACAACTTCAGATACACAGAACTTTCACTAACACTAAGAGAGTGGTTTAAATGATTGAAGAATACATAATGAAATAATGAAGATATTAATACGCAGAGTAATGGCTCTTTAATGCTATGTGTGTTCTCTCTACTTTATCTTCAATGACTTCTGTATTTATAGTCTTCAAGCATTTAGGTCCCATTAGAGACATTCCCTCAGATGTTGACTTCAAGCAGAACTTCATTAAACGCAATAGAGTCATTCTGGGAAGCCATTACTGCAATAGGAACATTGGTTGTACTCTAACATGAAGGATCATGGCTTAATGCATCGTGATATATCCATATCAGAGTTGTGCAGAGAGCTTTTTGTACTTTGCTGAGTACAATTCCCTTTTCGTGTAAGGACCAGAGGTACTAGGGAATAAAGCATGTTGGAAGCATTCTTTAACTGGTCTTTGGTTCTGATAACAGAATCTGTTTTCTTGATTCTGGTTCTTGAAATAAGATTCTGATAATTCTTATAGAATTCACGTCCATCTTGAAAATAACCGCGTCCATCTAGCCATTAAGATTTTTCATTCAGACGGGCTAGTAGACAAGCTCCATATGCCACGTCATTAGACGAATACTGTCAATAAGGACTTAGCAATTCCAAAGAACGTAATCCTAGTAGACGAGCTCCATATGCCACTTTAGTGGACGAGCGCTTCTGTTACTTTAGAGGACAAGCACTTTTGTCACTTTAGTGGACGAGCGCTTATATCACTTTAGTGGACAACCGCTTGTATCACTTTATTGGACGAGCGCTTCAATCACTTTTGTTGGACGTGTGCTTCTATCGCTTGTGTTGGACGAGCGCTTCTATTACTTCAGTGTTGGACGTGCGCTTCTATCACTTGTGTTGGACGTGCGCTTCAATCACTTGTGTTGGACGTGCGCTTCAATTACTTGTGTTGGATGCGCGCTTCTATTACTTGTGTTGGACGAGAGCTTAAATTACTTCAGTGTTGGACGTGCGCTTCTATCACTTGTGTTGGACATGCGCTTCAATCACTTGTGTTGGATGTGCGCTTCAATCACTTGTGAGCCGATAGATGATTCTTACAGTTTTAATCTGCACACTAGATAGACAGGTTAGCAACCAATATGAAGGTTAATTAAATCATTAACCAATGTTTAGTTCTCATCAAAACTTAGGGAAATGCACATTAGACATTTTAGAGACTTAAAAATCTCCCCCTTTTTGATGATGACAAACATTGAGATGATTTAATGAACCTCATAAAATAGCATATATCAGACAGGTTGAAATTTTCTTGAGCAGACAGGTCATGCATATGCTTGATCAGACATTAAGATTAATCATATAATCCGTTTAACTTAGTCACACATAAGTTCGACTTGTTTAACTTTGAAATTATTATCAGAGCAATCTTACTTAAGATTTATCTGAGCAATTATAGCAACTATGAGAGCATACTCATGTCCATGTATTATTTAAGATCATATCATTTCATTCTCCCATTCTTCTATATCACATTTCTATCACATTCTCCCATTCTCCCCCTTTTGTCAACATCAAAAAGGAATAAACTATGAAAGCATTAAAGAAATAAAGGAGAAATTTACTTTATTCAACATGAACGTTTACAACTACAAGGTAGTCATTCAACAATGCAATGCATGTTTAGATTATCTCTAATAAATAAAAACCTTTCTTATGCGAGGGGTTTAGTGAAAATATCAAACCATTGATAATCAGATTTAACAAACTTAATATCAAAGATGCCTTTCTGAACATAATCCCTAATGAAATGATGTTTGATTTCAATATGCTTCGCCTTAGAATGCTGAATTGGATTTTTAGTTAAGCATATATCACTGAAATTGTCACACCATACAGATATGTTATGTTCATAAATAGAGTAATCCTCAAGTTGATGTTTTACCCATAAAAGTTGAGAGCAGCAACTAACAGCAGAGATGTATTTTGCTTCAAAGATGAGACATGGCAATGGTTGTCTGCCTCTTGCTTGACCATGAGACTAAACTTGCTCTAATGAAGTGACATCATCCACTGGTGCTTTTTCTTTCTATTCTGTCTCCAACAAAATCAGCATCACAATATCCCACTAATATGTATTCTTTTGATCTTAAATACAGTAAACCAAGATTAGTAGTTTCATGCTCTAGGTGCTCGTTTCAAACCATATAATGCCTTTTTAAGTTTGAAAACGTGATCTGGTTTATCAGTATCCTCAAAACCAGGGGGTTGTTTAACATACACTTCTTCAATTATACCATTTAAAAAAGCACTTTTTACATCCATTTGAAACAGGGTAATTTGGTGTTGTGTAGCATATGACATTAAAATGCGTATGGCTTCTATTCTAGCTACAGGTGCAAAGTTTTCAATATAATCAATACATTCTTGTTGGTTATAGCCTTGAGCTACTAACCTTGCCTTATTTCTGACAACTTTACCATCTTCATCCAATTTGTTTCTGAAGACCCATCTTGTTCCAATAACCGACTTGTTTTTAGGCTTAGAGACAATAGTCCAGACATCATTTCTGGTGAACTGGTTAAGTTCTTCTTGCATAGCAAGAATCCAGCTTTCATCCTCAAGAGCTTCTTCAATGCGTTTACGCTCCAAATTTGAAATAAAGGCCACATTGCTTGATTCTCTTAATGTGGATCTGGTTCTTACTCCTTCAGAAGGATTTCCAATAATAAGATCCTTAGGATGATGAGTGTTGAACTTCCAATCCCTTTTGATATCAACATGAAGATCTTGACTTGTCTGCTGACTCGTCTGTTGACTCGTCTGCTGACTAGTCTGCTCCACTTGTCTTTCAGCCTCAGGCACAGGTTCTGTTTTGGTTAGATCGGGTTGTTTACTTTCTGGCTTGTTTATATCAAGACCTGCAAGATCATCTTCTAGATCTGATAGTTCTATATCTGTCTTTAATCCATCATTGAATTTAACATGAACAGATTCTTCAATAATACAAGTTCTTGAATTGTAAACTCTGAAAGCCTTAGACATTTTAGAATAACCTATGAAAATACCTTTATCTACCTTAGAATCAAACTTTCCAAGATTATCTCTGGTATTCAGAATAAAACATTCACATCCAAAAGCATGAAAATAAGATATGTTGGGGCTTTTTCCTTTCCACAATTCATAAGGAGTCCTTTTTAGAAAAGGCCGAATAAATATTATGTTTTGTACATAACAAGCAGTGTTTACAGCTTCTGTCCAGAAGTACTTAGGGAGATTATTTTCATTGAGCATAGATCTAGCCATCTCTTGCAGAGATTTGGTCTTTCTCTCAACCACTCCATTTTGCTGTGGAGTTCTAGGTGCAGAGAAATTGTTAGAGATTCCATTCTCTTCACAGAACTGTCTAAACTGCTCATTTTCAAATTCTTCCCCATGATCACTTCTAAGGGTAGAAATACAAAAACCCTGCTCATTTTGTACTCTTTTGCAGAATACTGAGAAAACCTTAAAAAACTCATCCTTGTGTGTTAGGAAGAGTACCCATATGTATCTAGAATAGTCATCAACTATGACAAATCCATATTTTCTTCCAGCCAGGCTGGCAACACTAACTGGTCCAAACAGATCCATGTGTAACAACTGAAGAGGTCTAGAAGTTGATACTTGGTTTTTAGATTTGAAACTTGATTTTATCTGTTTACCTCTCTGACATGCATCACACAAGACATCTTTCTTAAAACTAATATCAGGCAATCCTCTCACGAGATTATTCCTTTTTAATTCAGAAATTAGTTTCATACTAGCATGTCCTAGTTTCTTATGCCATAGCCATCTCTCATCCTCTTTAGACATCAGATAGGTTACACTTGGATCTGAGAGATCAGACAGTTAAATCTTATAAA
>JAUPTC010001091.1:0-29283 GCA_030762895.1 Sophora flavescens
AAACAGAAATAAAATAAGGAAAAGAAAATTAAAAAGAAGAAAGGGTTAAGAAAAGCTCATTGCAGGTGGTGGTTCCACCAGGATCCCACTGCCTGTAGCATAAGTCCCACATGGTGGCCAAAGGACTGAAGTTCATTCCAAGCTTCCCTAACTTGCAGCTTTGATTTGGAAGTGGGTGCTTGACAATTATGACGATCTCGCCGAGTGCGGCGGACTTCTCACTTCCTCTCGGGTCACAGATGACCTCTTTCTCAATAAAATCTCCCCAATAGAAGTGGGGCTCAACCTCTTGGACCGGCCATGGTGCAAAATCCAAGGGTTCAAACTCCATCACTGGTTCCTCAGGGGGAAGTGGTAAACAGTTAGAAATGGTTAACGGTGCTGCTTCAACTTCGGCAATGTCTTCATCCACTGCACTAACAAATTTTTCACCTGCTATACACGCAGAAATTTCAGCACACACCAAACAAAGGTTAGAGTTAGTACATATATTACAAGAAAAATCTACAATGTCTGGAAATTCTTCAATCAATTCATCCTCCACCCCTCTACTCTCAACACATTCAATTGTTTTACTTGAATCATCTACTCCCAAAGGTTCTTCTTTATCTTCAGGCACGGGGGAGCAGATGTTCTCTTGATCCTCCTGATCCATATGGATGCTTTGCTTAACATACCTTTCAAAATAGCAATCTACACACAAAGCATTGCCATCACAATAACAATCATCAGGGGATTCAACACACAATTCAGTAACAGAAGTATCAGTATCAGACTCATCCTCAGAGGTATTTTCAAGAATAAATTGTGCCTCTGTAGGTTCTTCATTATCCTCAAGCTTTTTGCCTTGATTGTCAGGATGGAATGTATAAGCTCGAGGCCAATAAGTAGTATTTGTCAGAATGGGGCATGCCTCATACAGGTGCTCAGGAGAGCCGCACATGCCACAAAACTGTGTCTGCTGAAACAATTGCTTCAAATAAGTGAGCTTATCAGTAAGATCCATAACCAGACAAATTCAGCAAATTTTTTTTTTTTTTTTTTTTTTTTTTTTTTTTAAAAAAAATATTTTCTGCTAATAACAACAAACCAGAGTCCCCGGCAACGGCGCCAATTTTTGACCGCGCTGTCGCCACGCGCCAAAAAGAACGAGCGTTTACAAAATAATGTAGTATAGAGCGACAACTCGGATCGTCTCTCAAGGACTCTTTTAGGTGTTGTTATTATTAACAGAAAAGTTAGAAAAAGTTAGAATTTGGGGTTTTGAGATTGGAAACTAAATTAAAGAAGTAAAACAGAAAAACAAGGCAAGAAAATAGAGCAGTTACCAAATAAGCTAAAGCGATTAACCTACTGTTCTTGGTTTCCCACTATCATTGGTTCAAATAAATCCAAGCCTATTCTAATCCCCTCCCGGCTGTAGAAATAGTTAACAAACGAAACCACTACTACGGATGTATGTTCCTATTCCCGAATTAAACAAACGGGGTTAAGCCCTTCGTGAACTAAACGAACACGAAACGAACACACGCGAATTAAACAAACGCGATTATATATAGGAACATAGCATCACCGAAATGAATCAATACAACACAATATACTCCTGAATTAAACAAACAGAAATATACAGCATGGCATTGAAAAGAGAAAAGAAAATAAACTAGGGAATACAGAACCTCAAGTGTTAATAGAAACCAATTACAGTAGATTAATCTAGGAGACTAGTTCTCCATTACAAAAAGAAAGACAACAAACTAAAAGGAAAACAATAGGCTAACTAAGATTAGCTCAGAAACTAGCCAAAACTGGCTAATTCTGACTATCTCTTCATTTCTGCCTAAGACTGCTTATATACACGTTTCTGGAGTCAGAGTACTCGCGAGGCGAAGCACGTCTCGCGAGGCGAATTACATGAAAGGTCTGCAACTCTTTGTCTTCTCGCGAGGCGAGCACATCCTTCGCGAGGCGAACTCTTGCCTTCCAACTGTTACGCCCGTGGCATTCAACACGCCCAAACCGTGATGGCTTCTGATCTTCCAAGACTCGCGAGGCGAAGGAATGCTCGCGGGGCGAACGCTTCAACTTCAGAATTGCCACGGCTGTGATCTTCAACACGGGCAAGCCGTGATCGTCTCTGACTTTTTCATGGTTGCAATACTCGCGGGGCGAGAGATTATTCGCGGGGCGAGTGGCTCCAGATTTATTACTTTTTATTAACCTGAAAATAGAAAATAAAAGTAAATACTTTATTCAACTCTAAAACAACTAAATTAACATAAAAACAATTTACAGACTCGAAATACTACTTAGGAACAATCAAGTCTAATTTGGGTAAAAATGGTATAAAATTAGCACAAAGCCCAGGTCTTTACTAGTTATAAAACCAGTCAAACAGAGGCTCATCAGTGAGCTTGCTGGATTTTAATCAAATTTTGCATAGATGGATTGCATGACATGTGTTGACTATTGATGATTTCCCCCTAGGTTTTGAGAATTGGAAATTGACCCCCATGTGAAAAATTGAAAATTAAACCCTGAGAAATTCTATTGTGATTGCATGATTTATGATAAGTTTGGGGTGAAGGGGTGTACACACTAGGGATTGAATCTCGGTCAAACAATTTGCAAAAATGTCCAGGTGAGGATTTGAGCCTCCAACATTGTTTCTAATTGTGTGAATCACTTTTAAGTGGCACCTTCCCGAATTTGCTTGAATCTCTTCATGGTTTGCATGTTTATGTGTTGCATCAGATGATTTAGGCAATTTTCTTTGAAAAAGTTACTTGGCCTAAATTGAACCAATCCCTAATGCATGTTCCCTAGTTAGCCGCATTAAGCCTATTAAGCCTATTGTTTCTCGATAACCTTATGCTTTGAGCCTAAAACCTGGAAAAAAAACCATGTTAACCCGATCTTAGGATTAGGAGAGTGACCGCGCTGTCGCCACGCGCCAAAAAGAACGAGCGATTATGAAAATAATGCAGTATAGAGCGACAACTCGGATCGTCTCTCAAGGACTCTTTAGGTGTTGTTATTATTAACAGAAAAGGTTAGAAATGGGGGGTTTGAGATTTTGAAACTAAATTAAGAAAACAAATCAAAAACAGAGAAAAGAAACAAAGCAGTTTAAGAAATTAGCAAATAAACAAAAGCGATTAACCTACTGCTTTTGGTTTCCCAACTATCATTGGTTCATGCAAATTCCTAGCCCTAAGCAGATTCTAATCCCCTTCCGGTTGTAGCAACAATTAACAAACGAAACCGCTACTACGGATATATGTTCCTATTCCCGAATTAAACAAACGGGGTTAAGCTCTCATGAACTAAACGAACATGAATGAACACACGCGAATTAAACAAACGCGATTGATTATAGGAACATGATATCACCGGAAATAAATCAATACAATGCATTATACTCCTGGATTAAACAAACAGAAATACAAGGCATGGCATTGAAGAGGGAAAAGCATACAAAACAGGAAAATACAAGAACCTCAAGTATGGATAGAAACCAATGGAAACTCTTGGTCTTCTCGCGAGGCGAGCATATCTTCGCGAGGCGAACTCTTCAAATTCCCAACTGTAACGCCCGTGGCCTTCAACACGGGTAAACCGTGATGCTCTCTGACTTCCAGGTACTCGCGAGGCGAGTCCTTCATCGCGGGGCGAGACAGAAAGTTTTGCAATTTCAGGAACAGTCACCTTCTGGTTCGCGAGGCGAACAGTATTCTCGCGGGGCGAAAGCTCCATATTTATTCCTTTTTATTAACCTGAAAATAGAAAATAAAAGTAAATACTTTATTCACTCTAAATCAACTAAATTAACTTAAAAACACTTTACAGACTCAAAATACTACTTAAGGACAATCAAGTCTAATTTGGGTGAAAATGATATAAAATTAGCACAAAGCCAAGGTCTTTACTAGTTATAAAACCAGTCAAACAGAGGCTCATCAAAATACCCCAAACTTAAACTTTGCTTGTCCCCAAGCAAACTACACTCAAAAACTTAAAAAGACTCAAGACCTGGCAAGCTCAAAAGATTCAATCAACTTTCACACAGATTTCAAGCAAAATTTTTTTTAAAGAATTTTTTCTTTCAATGTTCCCCCCTTTCAAGCAAAGCAATCCCCACATTCATTTATTCTAAACAGTTGAGAAATTAATCATTCAGACAATCAGAAATCTAAGCAAGGGATCTAAGTTACACACAAAAGGGAGATCACCAAAATCAAACAACTGCCTTCCTCACAAGGGAAATTTATGTTCACTCAACGCTCAGTTTGTCAGGCTAACAACATTCACTCAATTTCACTTTTAAGAGCACTTCCCATAAATTTGATTTTCATCTCTAAATGATTCCCACAGAAAATATGCAAGCAACATCAAAAGGTCTTTTATGGGTTGTAATGGGGCCTGGCTAAGGGTAGGATATACAAAGGAACTAGGCTGAAGACCCTAGGAACTAAGAGAGCATGAACATTATTTACACTTTGAATTTAAATCAAGTTCCTTTTTCATTTTTCATTATGCCTTGGGTGGCTACAGCCTTTTTATTTCTTTTTGGCATTTTTGCACTTTTTTTTTCTGTTTTTCTTTTCTTTTCTTTTCTTTTCTTTCTCTTTTTTATTTTTTATTATTATTATTTTTTTTATTTTTTTTTTTACATAATTTTTTTCTCAATCCCAAACAACATGTTACACCTTGCAGCCACCCCAAACTTAGTTCTTGTACCCATTCTAAGATTACATGCTCTCCTAATCCTAAGATCGGGTTAACATGGTTTTCCAGATTTTTGGGCTTATAACATTAGGTTATCAAGAATTAACAGGCTAATAGGCTCAATGGGCTAACTAGGGAACATGCATTAGGGATGGTTATTATTATTTTAGGCTAAGTAGCTATTTACAAAGAAAATGCCTAAATCATTTGCTACACACATATAATCATGCAAACCAAAAAGAGATTCAATCAAATCCAGGGAAGTGCAACTTGAAAGTGATTTTCACACAGTTTAAAACATGTTGGAGGCTCAAAACCTCACCTGGACATTTTTGCAAATTGTTTAACTGAGATTCTATCCCTAGTGTGTGCTTCCTATCACCCCAAACTTATCATAAATCATGCCATCATAACAAAATCTCAAAGTTCAGTTTTCAATCACATGGGGATCATTTTTCTTTTCAAATTTTTTTTCAAATCATAGGGGGAAAACAGTCAACACATATTATGCCATCAATCTATGCAAAAATTTAATCAAATCCATCAAACTTGCCATAACCAAGACACAAACACAACTCCTGAGCTTCTCAAATTATTCAGGAGCTTTATTGAAAATAAAACAGAAATAAAGCAAGAAAAAGAAAATTAAAAAGAAGAAAGGGTTAAGAAAACTCATTGAAGGCGGTTCCACCAGGATCCCACTGTCTGTGATACAGGACCCACGGAATGCTCAAGTTGCGGTATGGTCCTCCCGGATCCCACGGTCTACAGCATAAAGATGAGAGCGGGTGCTTGATAATCTTGGTACCTCCACCAAAGTGCGGCGGACTTCTCTCTCCTTCGCAGGTCACGAGTTGACCTCTCTTTCAACTTTGTCCATAAAATCCTCCCAATAGAATCGGGGCTCAACCTCTTGGCTGGCCATGGTGCCAAATCCAAGGGTGCAAAATCCAGAGCTGGTGGCTCCTCGGGGAGGTGACAAACAGTTAGTTGGGGTCTCCGGTGTTGCTTCAACTCCTGCAAGGTCTTCATCCACCGCACTACCGGATTCATCACTTGTTAAACCTGCGAAATCTCATCACACACCACGAGAAAGGTTAGATTTAGTACAGTTAGTAAATATATTACAATAAACTAAATCAGAAAGCGGCTGAATGTCTGGAAGTTGCTTGAGCTCTATGGAGGGTGGCTGTTCAATGGATGGTATATTTGGAACTTCGGCTGAACAAACAGCATCACTCTCACTATCACCCTGCAAAATAGAGTCAAGAAACCCAACACAAACATCACACGGGTTAGTGTCAGTACAGTTATTACATGTATTAACAGAAACTGAGTTAGTAAAGGTCTGATTGTCTGGACTTTCTGCACACGGTTCATCCACCCCATCACTCTCAACACATGCATCTGATTCCACATGTTCTTCATTATCTTCAAGCACGGTGGAGCAGATGTCCTCTTGATCCTCCTGATCCTCCTTCTCTTTGTTTCCTTTCAAGTATAAACCTGCATAACAGTGTATACACAAAGCAGCAGTACCATCACAATAACAATCATTAGAATCAGGGGATTCAACACATAATTCATTATCAACAGAAATATCATCATCAGAATTATCATCAAAAGTATTTTCAGGAATAACCATCTGTGAATCCTTATGTTCCTCAAGGGGCTGTGGAGTTAGCATTGCAGCCGAGTTGGCGGTAACTAGATCAATTAGAGCCCACAACTTTTGAGATTCAACTTGGTCCCTCTGTTGGGCTTCAAGATTACTTGCCTCCATTGCCTCCATCCTCTGTTGAAATTCAAGATTGTATGCTTCCGTTTGTGCAGCCATTTGTTGTAGCATTTCTTCCAAACTGAGTTGGGCTAGTATAGGGTCAGGCTGGTATTCTTTGGCTTACTCGCCATCCGTTGATTGTTCTCGGCCATTTGTTGTATCATAGAAGCAATCTCATCCAGTCGCCTTGATCTCTAACCTGTTGGCTAGGATAAGCATTCATTCCAGTCATATCAAAACCATTGCTATACTCATAATTTCCTGGAAATTTAGGATAATTTGTGGATGGTGGTTGTGGACTAATATCAGGATAATACATGCAAGGTGGTGGTTCATGTTAAACATTTGTCTAATACCCATACATGTAATTATCCATGGGGAAAATAAAATTTTCTGAGACCGGACAAAGCGAGACAAAACTAATTAGCAAAGCAAAAAGTTTTTTTTTTTTTAAAAAAATTATTTTCTCGCTAACAACAACAAACCGAGTCCCCAAACACGGCGCCAATTTTTGACGCTGCCGCACGCGCGCCAAAAAGAACGAGCGATTATGAAAATAATGCAGTATAGAGCGACAACTCGGATCGTCTCTCAAGGACTCTTTAGGTGTTGTTATTATTATGAGAAAAGGTTAGAAATGGGGGTTTGAGATTTTGAAACTAAATTAAGAAAACAAATCAAAAAGCAGAGAAAAGAAACAAAGCAGTTTAAGAAATTAGCAAATAAACAAAAGCGATTAACCCATCGCTTTTGGTTTCCCAACTATCATTGGTTCATGCAAATTCCTAGCCCTAAGCGATTCTAATCCCTTCCTAGGTTGTAGCAACAATTAACAAACGAAACCGCTACTACGGATATATGTTCCTATTCCTGAATTAAACAAACGGGGTTAAGCTCTCATGAACTAAACGAACATGAATGAACACACGCGAATTAAACAAACGCGATTGATTATAGGAACATGATATCACCGGAAATAAATCAATACAATGCATTATACTCCTGGATTAAACAAACAGAAATACAAGGCATGGCATTGAAGAGGGAAAAGCATACAAAACAGGAAAATACAAGAACTTCAAGTGTGGATAGAAACCAATTACAGTAGATTAATCAAGGAGACTAGTTCTCCATTACAAAAGTAAAACAACTATCTAAACTAAAAGAAAACAAAAGAATAAAAATCAGCTCAGAAACTAGCCAAAACTGACTAATTCTGACTTCCTAACTATGACTCCTTTTCATTCTGCCATAGAGCAGTTTATATACAAATTCTGGAATCCAAGTTCTCGCGAGGCGAAGCACTGCTCGCGAGGCGAATTATGCGAAAGGTCTGCAACTCTTGGTCTTCTCGCGAGGCGAGCATATCTTCGCGAGGCGAACTCTTCAAATTCCCAACTGTAACGCCCGTGGCCTTCAACACGGGTAAACCGTGATGCTCTCTGACTTCCAGGTACTCGCGAGGCGAGTCCTTCTTGTGGGCGAGACAGAAAGTTTTGCAATTTCAGAACAGTCACCTTCCGGTTCGCGAGGCGAACAAGTATTCTCATGGTAAAGCTCCAGATTTATTCCTTTTTATTAACCTGAAAATAGAAAATAAAAGTAAATACTTTATTCACTCTAAATCAACTAAATTAACTTAAAAACACTTTACAGACTCAAAATACTACTTAAGGACAATCAAGTCTAATTTGGGTGAAAATGATATAAAATTAGCACAAAGCCAAGGTCTTTACTAGTTATAAAACCAGTCAAACAGAGGCTCATCAAAATACCCCAAACTTAAACTTTGCTTGTCCCCAAGCAAACTACACTCAAAAACTTAAAAAGACTCAAGACCTGGCAAGCTCAAAAGATTCAATCAACTTTCACACAGATTTCAAGCAAATTTTTTTTTTTAAAGAATTTTTTCTTTCAATGTTCCCCCCTTTCAAGCAAAGCAATCCCCACATTCATTTATTCTAAACAGTTGAGAAATTAATCATTCAGACAATCAGAAATCTAAGCAGGGGATCTAAGTTACACACAAAAGGGAGATCACCAAAATCAAACAACTGCCTTCCTCACAAGGGAAATTTATGTTCACTCAACGCTCAGTTTGTCAGGCTAACAACATTCACTCAATTTCACTTTTAAGAGCACTTCCCATAAATTTGATTTTCATCTCTAAATGATTCCCACAGAAAATATGCAAGCAACATCAAAAGGTCTTTTATGGGTTGTAATGGGGCCTGGCTAAGGGTAGGATATACAAAGGAACTAGGCTGAAGACCCTAGGAACTAAGAGAGCATGAACATTATTTACACTTTGAATTTAAATCAAGTTCCTTTTTCATTTTTCATTATGCCTTGGGTGGCTACAGCCTTTTTATTTCTTTTTGGCATTTTTGCACTTTTTTTTTTTCTGTTTTTCTTTTCTTTTCTTTTCTTTTCTTTCTCTTTTTTATTTTTTATTATTATTTTTTTTTTATTTTTTTTTTTACATAATTTTTTTCTCAATCCCAAACAACATGTTACACCTTGCAGCCACCCCAAACTTAGTTCTTGTACCCATTCTAAGATTACATGCTCTCCTAATCCTAAGATCGGGTTAACATGGTTTTCCAGATTTTTGGGCTTATAACATTAGGTTATCAAGAATTAACAGGCTAATAGGCTCAATGGGCTAACTAGGGAACATGCATTAGGGATGGTTATTATTATTTTAGGCTAAGTAGCTATTTACAAAGAAAATGCCTAAATCATTTGCTACACACATATAATCATGCAAACCAAAAAGAGATTCAATCAAATCCAGGGAAGTGCAACTTGAAAGTGATTTTCACACAGTTTAAAACATGTTGGAGGCTCAAAACCTCACCTGGACATTTTTGCAAATTGTTTAACTGAGATTCTATCCCTAGTGTGTGCTTCCTATCACCCCAAACTTATCATAAATCATGCCATCATAACAAAATCTCAAAGTTCAGTTTTCAATCACATGGGGATCATTTTTCTTTTCAAATTTTTTTCAAATCATAGGGGAAAACAGTCAACACATATTATGACATCAATCTATGCAAATATTTAATCAAATCCATCAAACTTGCCATAACCAAGACACAAACACACCTCCTGAGCTTCTCAAATTATTCAGGAGCTTTATTGAAAATAAAACAGAAATAAAGCAAGAAAAAGAAAATTAAAAAGAAGAAAGGGTTAAGAAAACTCATTGAAGGCGGTTCCACCGAGATCCCACCTTCATGCGTGATACAGACCCACGGAATGCTCAAGTTGCGGTATGGTCCTCCGGATCCCACGGTCTCTACAGATAAAGATGAGAGCGGGTGCTTGATAATCTTGGTACCTCCACCAAAGTGCGGCGGACTTCTCTCTCCTTCGCAGTCACAGTTGACCTCTCTTTCAACTTTGTCCATAAAATCCTCCCAATAGAATCGGGGCTCAACCTCTTGGACTGGCCATGGTGCCAAATCCAAGGGTGCAAAATCCAGAGCTGGTGGCTCCTCGGGGGGAGGTGACAAACGAGTTAGTTGGGGTCTCCGGTGTTGCTTCAACTCCCTGCAAGGTCTTCATCCACCGCACTACCGGATTCATCACTTGTTAAACCTGCAGAAATCTCATCACACACCACGAAAGGTTAGATTTAGTACAGTTAGTAAATATATTACAATAAACTAAATCGAAAGCGGCTGAATGTCCTGGAAGTTGCTTGAGCTCTATGGAGGGTGGCTGTTCAATGGATGGTATATTTGGAACTTGGCTGAACAAACAAGCATCACTCTCACTATCACCCCGCAAAATAGAGTCAAGAAACCCAACACAAACATCACACGGGTTAGTGTCGATGACAGTTATTACATGTATTAACAGAAACCGAGTTAGTAAAGGTCCGATTGTCCGGACTTTACGCACACGGTTCATCCACCCCATCACTCTCAACACATGCATCCGATTCCACATGTTCTTCATTATCTTCAAGCACGGTGGAGCAGATGTCCTCTTGATCCTCCCGATCCTCCTTCTCTTTGTTTCCTTTCAAGTATAAACCCGCATAATAAAGTGTATACACAAAGCAAAGCAGTACCATCACAATAACAATCATTAGAATCGGGGATTCAACACATAATTCATTATCAACGAAATATCATCATCGAATTATCATCAAAAGTATTTTCGGGAATAACCATCTGTGAATCCTTATGTTCCTCAGAGGGCTGTGGAGTTAGCATTGCAGCCGAGTTGGCGGTAACTAGATCAATTAGAGCCCACAACTTTTGAGATTCAACTTGGTCCCTCTGTTGGGCTTCAAGATTACTTGCCTCCATTGCCTCCATCCTCTGTTGAAATTCAAGATTGTATGCTTCCGTTTGTGCAGCCATTTGTTGTAGCATTTCTTCCAAACTGAGTTGGGCTAGTATAGGGTCAGGCTGGTATTGCTGGCTTACTGCCATCCGTTGATTGTTCTCGGCCATTTGTTGTATCATAGAAGCAATCTCATCCAGGCTGCCTTGATCTCTAACCTGTTGGCTAGGATAAGCATTCATTCCAGTCATATCAAAACCATTGCTATACTCATAATTTCCAGCAAAATTAGGATAATTTGTGCATGGTGGTGGTTTACTAAAATCAGGATAATACATGCAAGGTGGTGGTTCATGATAAACATTAGGCAAATACCCATACATGTAATTATCCATGGGGGAAAATAAAATTTACAGACCAGACAAAGCAGACAAAACTAATTAGCAAAGCAAAAAGTTTTTTTTTTTTTTAAAAAAAATTATTTTCTGCTAACAACAACAAACCAGAGTCCCCGGCAACGGCGCCAATTTTTGACCGCGCTGTCGCCACGCGCCAAAAAGAACGAGCGATTATGAAAATAATGCAGTATAGAGCGACAACTCGGATCGTCTCTCAAGGACTCTTTAGGTGTTGTTATTATTAACAGAAAAGGTTAGAAATGGGGGGTTTGAGATTTTGAAACTAAATTAAGAAAACAAATCAAAAACAGAGAAAAGAAACAAAGCAGTTTAAGAAATTAGCAAATAAACAAAAGCGATTAACCTACTGCTTTTGGTTTCCCAACTATCATTGGTTCATGCAAATTCCTAGCCCTAAGCATATTCTAATCCCCTTCCGGTTGTAGCAACAATTAACAAACGAAACCGCTACTACGGATATATGTTCCTATTCCCGAATTAAACAAACGGGGTTAAGCTCTCATGAACTAAACGAACATGAATGAACACACGCGATTGATTATAGGAACATGATATCACCGGAAATAAATCAATACAATGCATTATACTCCTGGATTAAACAAACAGAAATACAAGGCATGGCATTGAAGAGGGAAAAGCATACAAAACAGGAAAATACAAGAACCTCAAGTATGGATAGAAACCAATTACAGTAGATTAATCAAGGAGACTAGTTCTCCATTACAAAAGTAAAACAACTATCTAAACTAAAAGAAAACAAAAGAATAAAAATCAGCTCAGAAACTAGCCAAAACTGACTAATTCTGACTTCCTAACTATGACTCCTTTTCATTCTGCCATAGAGCAGTTTATATACAAATTCTGGAATCCAAGTTCTCGCGAGGCGAAGCACTGCTCGCGAGGCGAATTATGCGAAAGGTCTGCAACTCTTGGTCTTCTCGCGAGGCGAGCATATCTTCGCGAGGCGAACTCTTCAAATTCCCAACTGTAACGCCCGTGGCCTTCAACACGGGTAAACCGTGATGCTCTCTGACTTCCAGGTACTCGCGAGGCGAGTCCTTCTTCGCGGGGCGAGACAGAAAGTTTTGCAATTTCAGGAACAGTCACCTTCCGGTTCGCGAGGCGAACAGTATTCTCGCGGGGCGAAAGCTCCAGATTTATTCCTTTTTATTAACCTGAAAATAGAAAATAAAAGTAAATACTTTATTCACTCTAAATCAACTAAATTAACTTAAAAACACTTTACAGACTCAAAATACTACTTAAGGACAATCAAGTCTAATTTGGGTGAAAATGATATAAAATTAGCACAAAGCCAAGGTCTTTACTAGTTATAAAACCAGTCAAACAGAGGCTCATCAAAATACCCCAAACTTAAACTTTGCTTGTCCCCAAGCAAACTACACTCAAAAACTTAAAAAGACTCAAGACCTGGCAAGCTCAAAAGATTCAATCAACTTTCACACAGATTTCAAGCAAAAATTTTTTTTAAAGAATTTTTTCTTTCAATGTTCCCCCCTTTCAAGCAAAGCAATCCCCACATTCATTTATTCTAAACAGTTGAGAAATTAATCATTCAGACAATCAGAAATCTAAGCAGGGGATCTAAGTTACACACAAAAGGGAGATCACCAAAATCAAACAACTGCCTTCCTCACAAGGGAAATTTATGTTCACTCAACGCTCAGTTTGTCAGACTAACAACATTCACTCAATTTCACTTTTAAGAGCACTTCCCATAAATTTGATTTTCATCTCTAAATGATTCCCACAGAAAATATGCAAGCAACATCAAAAGGTCTTTTATGGGTTGTAATGGGGCCTGGCTAAGGGTAGGATATACAAAGGAACTAGGCTGAAGACCCTAGGAACTAAGAGAGCATGAACATTATTTACACTTTGAATTTAAATCAAGTTCCTTTTTCATTTTTCATTATGCCTTGGGTGGCTACAGCCTTTTTATTTCTTTTTGGCATTTTTGCACTTTTTTTTCTGTTTTTCTTTTCTTTTCTTTTCTTTTCTTTCTCTTTTTTATTTTTTATTTTTTTTTTATTTTTTATTTTTTATTTTTATTTTTTATTTTTTACATAATTTTTTTCTCAATCCCAAACAACATGTTACACCTTGCAGCCACCCCAAACTTAGTTCTTGTACCCATTCTAAGATTACATGCTCTCCTAATCCTAAGATCGGGTTAACATGGTTTTCCAGATTTTTGGGCTTATAACATTAGGTTATCAAGAATTAACAGGCTAATAGGCTCAATGGGCTAACTAGGGAACATGCATTAGGGATGGTTATTATTATTTTAGGCTAAGTAGCTATTTACAAAGAAAATGCCTAAATCATTTGCTACACACATATAATCATGCAAACCAAAAAGAGATTCAATCAAATCCAGGGAAGTGCAACTTGAAAGTGATTTTCACACAGTTTAAAACATGTTGGAGGCTCAAAACCTCACCTGGACATTTTTGCAAATTGTTTAACTGAGATTCTATCCCTAGTGTGTGCTTCCTATCACCCCAAACTTATCATAAATCATGCCATCATAACAAAATCTCAAAGTTCAGTTTTCAATCACATGGGGATCATTTTTCTTTTCAAATTTTTTTTCAAATCATAGGGGGAAAACAGTCAACACATATTATGCCATCAATCTATGCAAAAATTTAATCAAATCCATCAAACTTGCCATAACCAAGACACAAACACAACTCCTGAGCTTCTCAAATTATTCAGGAGCTTTATTGAAAATAAAACAGAAATAAAGCAAGAAAAAGAAAATTAAAAAGAAGAAAGGGTTAAGAAAACTCATTGAAGGCGGTTCCACCAGGATCCCACTGTCTGTGATACAGGACCCACGGAATGCTCAAGTTGCGGTATGGTCCTCCCGGATCCCACGGTCTACAGCATAAAGATGAGAGCGGGTGCTTGATAATCTTGGTACCTCCACCAGGTGCGGCGGACTTCTCTCTCCTTCCTTCGCAGGTCACAGTTGACCTCTCTTTCAACTTTGTCCATAAAATCCTCCCAATAGAATCGGGGCTCAACCTCTTGGACTGGCCATGGTGCCAAATCCAAGGGTGCAAAATCCAGAGCTGGTGGCTCCTCAGGGGGAGGTGACAAACAGTTAGTTGGGGTCTCCGGTGTTGCTTCAACTCCTGCAAGGTCTTCATCCACTGCACTACCGGATTCATCACTTGTTAAACCTGCAGAAATCTCATCACACACCACAGAAAGGTTAGATTTAGTACAGTTAGTAAATATATTACAATAAACTAAATCAGAAAGCGGCTGAATGTCTGGAAGTTGCTTGAGCTCTATGGAGGGTGGCTGTTCAATGGATGGTATATTTGGAACTTCGGCTGAACAAACAGCATCACTCTCACTATCACCCTGCAAAATAGAGTCAAGAAACCCAACACAAACATCACACGGGTTAGTGTCAGTACAGTTATTACATGTATTAACAGAAACTGAGTTAGTAAAGGTCTGATTGTCTGGACTTTCTGCACACGGTTCATCCACCCCATCACTCTCAACACATGCATCTGATTCCACATGTTCTTCATTATCTTCAAGCACGGTGGAGCAGATGTCCTCTTGATCCTCCTGATCCTCCTTCTCTTTGTTTCCTTTCAAGTATAAACCTGCATAACAAAGTGTATACACAAAGCAAGCAAGTACCATCACAATAACAATCATTAGAATCAGGGGATTCAACACATAATTCATTATCAACAGAAATATCATCATCAGAATTATCATCAAAAGTATTTTCAGGAATAACCATCTGTGAATCCTTATGTTCCTCAAGGGGCTGTGGAGTTAGCATTGCAGCCGAGTTGGCGGTAACTAGATCAATTAGAGCCCACAACTTTTGAGATTCAACTTGGTCCCTCTGTTGGGCTTCAAGATTACTTGCCTCCATTGCCTCCATCCTCTGTTGAAATTCAAGATTGTATGCTTCCGTTTGTGCAGCCATTTGTTGTAGCATTTCTTCCAAACTGAGTTGGGCTAGTATAGGGTCAGGCTGGTATTGCTGGCTTACTGCCATCCGTTGATTGTTCTCGGCCATTTGTTGTATCATAGAAGCAATCTCATCCAGGCTGCCTTGATCTCTAACTTTGTTGGCTAGGATAAGCATTCATTCCAGTCATATCAAAACCATTGCTATACTCATAATTTCCAGCAAAATTAGGATAATTTGTGCATGGTGGTGGTTTACTAAAATCAGGATAATACATGCAAGGTGGTGGTTCATGATAAACATTAGGCAAATACCCATACATGTAATTATCCATGGGGGAAAATAAAATTTCTGAGACCACGGACAAAGCGAGACAAAACTAATTAGCAAAGCAAAAAGTTTTTTTTTTTTTAAAAAAATTATTTTCTGCTAACAACAACAAACGTAGTCCCCGAAACGGCGCCAATTTTTGACCGCTACTGCCGCCACGCGCCAAAAAGAACGAGCGATTATGAAAATAATGCAGTATAGAGCGACAACTCGGATCGTCTCTCAAGGACTCTTTAGGTGTTGTTATTATTAATGTAAAAGGTTAGAAATGGGGGTTTGAGATTTTGAAACTAAATTAAGAAAACAAATCAAAAACAGAGAAAAGAAACAAAGCGAGTTTAAGAAATTAGCAAATAAACAAAAGCGATTAACCTCATCGCTTTTGGTTTCCCAACTATCATTGGTTCATGCAAATTCCTAGCCCTAAGCAGATTCTAATCCCCTTCCGGTTGTAGCAACAATTAACAAACGAAACCGCTACTACGGATATATGTTCCTATTCCTGAATTAAACAAACGGGGTTAAGCTCTCATGAACTAAACGAACATGAATGAACACACGCGAATTAAACAAACGCGATTGATTATAGGAACATGATATCACCGGAAATAAATCAATACAATGCATTATACTCCTGGATTAAACAAACAGAAATACAAGGCATGGCATTGAAGAGGGAAAAGCATACAAAACAGGAAAATACAAGAACTTCAAGTGTGGATAGAAACCAATTACAGTAGATTAATCAAGGAGACTAGTTCTCCATTACAAAAGTAAAACAACTATCTAAACTAAAAGAAAACAAAAGAATAAAAATCAGCTCAGAAACTAGCCAAAACTGACTAATTCTGACTTCCTAACTATGACTCCTTTTCATTCTGCCATAGAGCAGTTTATATACAAATTCTGGAATCCAAGTTCTCGCGAGGCGAAGCACTGCTCGCGAGGCGAATTATGCGAAAGGTCTGCAACTCTTGGTCTTCTCGCGAGGCGAGCATATCTTCGCGAGGCGAACTCTTCAAATTCCCAATGTAACGCCCGTGGCCTTCAACACGGGTAAACCGTGATGCTCTCGACTTCCGTGTACTCGCGAGGCGAGTCCTTCTTGCGGGCGAGACAGAAAGTTTTGCAATTTCGAGAACAGTCACCTTCCCGGTTCGCGAGGCGAAACAGTATTCTCATGGGCGAAAGCTCCAGATTTATTCCTTTTTATTAACCTGAAAATAGAAAATAAAAGTAAATACTTTATTCACTCTAAATCAACTAAATTAACTTAAAAACACTTTACGGACTCAAAATACTACTTAAGGACAATCAAGTCTAATTTGGGTGAAAATGATATAAAATTAGCACAAAGCCAAGGTCTTTACTAGTTATAAAACCAATCAAACAGAGGCTCATCAAAATACCCCAAACTTAAACTTTGCTTGTCCCCAAGCAAACTACACTCAAAAACTTAAAAAGACTCAAGACCTGGCAAGCTCAAAAGATTCAATCAACTTTCACACTGATTTCAAGCAATTTTTTTTTTTAAAGAATTTTTTTCTTTCAATGTTCCCCCTTTCAAGCAAAGCAATCCCCACATTCATTTATTCTAAACAGTTGAGAAATTAATCATTCGGACAATCGAAATCTAAGCGGGGATCTAAGTTACACACAAAAGGGAGATCACCAAAATCAAACAACTGCCTTCCTCACAAGGGAAATTTATGTTCACTCAACGCTCGGTTTGTCAAGGCTAACAACATTCACTCAATTTCACTTTTAAGAGCACTTCCCATAAATTTGATTTTCATCTCTAAATGATTCCCACGAGAAAATATGCAAGCAACATCAAAAGGTCTTTTATGGGTTGTAATGGGGCCTGGCTAAGGGTAGGATATACAAAGGAACTAGGTCAAGACCCTAGGAACTAAGAGAGCATGAACATTATTTACACTTTGAATTTAAATCAAGTTCCTTTTTCATTTTTCATTATGCCTTGGGTGGCTACAGCCTTTTTATTTCTTTTTGGCATTTTTGCACTTTTTTTTTTCTTTTTTCTTTTCTTTTCTTTTCTTTTCTTTCTCTTTTTTATTTTTATTATTATTTTTTTTATTTTTTTTTTAAATAATTTTTTTCTCAATCCCAAACAACATGTTACACCTTGCAGCCACCCCAAACTTAGTTCTTGTACCCATTCTAAGATTACATGCTCTCCTAATCCTAAGATCGGGTTAACATGGTTTTCAGATTTTTGGGCTTATAACATTAGGTTATCAAGAATTAACAGGCTAATAGGCTCAATGGGCTAACTAGGGAACATGCATTAGGGATGGTTATTATTATTTTAGGCTAAGTAGCTATTTACAAAGAAAATGCCTAAATCATTTGCTACACACATATAATCATGCAAACCAAAAAGAGATTCAATCAAATCCAGGGAAGTGCAACTTGAAAGTGATTTTCACACAGTTTAAAACATGTTGGAGGCTCAAAACCTCACCTGGACATTTTTGCAAATTGTTTAACTGAGATTCTATCCCTAGTGTGTGCTTCCTATCACCCCAAACTTATCATAAATCATGCCATCATAACAAAATCTCAAAGTTCAGTTTTCAATCACATGGGGATCATTTTTCTTTTCAAATTTTTTTTCAAATCATAGGGGGAAAACAGTCAACACATATTATGCCATCAATCTATGCAAAAATTTAATCAAATCCATCAAACTTGCCATAACCAAGACACAAACACAACTCCTGAGCTTCTCAAATTATTCAGGAGCTTTATTGAAAATAAAACAGAAATAAAGCAAGAAAAAGAAAATTAAAAAGAAGAAAGGGTTAAGAAAACTCATTGAAGGCGGTTCCACCAGGATCCCACTGTCTGTGATACAGGACCCACGGAATGCTCAAGTTGCGGTATGGTCCTCCCGGATCCCACGGTCTACAGCATAAAGATGAGAGCGGGTGCTTGATAATCTTGGTACCTCCACCAGGTGCGGCGGACTTCTCTCTCCTTCGCAGGTCACAGTTGACCTCTCTTTCAACTTTGTCCATAAAATCCTCCCAATAGAATCGGGGCTCAACCTCTTGGGTGGCCATGGTGCCAAATCCAAGGGTGCAAAATCCGAGCTGGTGGCTCCTCGGGGGAGGTGACAAACGATTAGTTGGGGTCTCCGGTGTTGCTTCAACTCCTGCAAGGTCTTCATCCACTGCACTACCGGATTCATCACTTGTTAAACCTGCAGAAATCTCATCACACACCACAGAAAGGTTAGATTTAGTACAGTTAGTAAATATATTACAATAAACTAAATCAGAAAGCGGTGAATGTCCGGAAGTTGCTTGAGCTCTATGGAGGGTGGGCTGTTCAATGGATGGTATATTTGGAACTTGGTGAACAAACAAGCATCACTCTCACTATCACCCTGCAAAATAGAGTCAAGAAACCCAACACAAACATCACACGGGTTAGTGTCAGTACAGTTATTACATGTATTAACAGAAACTGAGTTAGTAAAGGTCTGATTGTCTGGACTTTCTGCACACGGTTCATCCACCCCATCACTCTCAACACATGCATCTGATTCCACATGTTCTTCATTATCTTCAAGCACGGTGGGAGCAGATGTCCTCTTGATCCTCCTGATCCTCCTTCTCTTTGTTTCCTTTCAAGTATAAACCTGCATAACAGTGTATACACAAAGCAGCAGTACCATCACAATAACAATCATTAGAATCAGGGGATTCAACACATAATTCATTATCAACAGAAATATCATCATCAGAATTATCATCAAAAGTATTTTCAGGAATAACCATCTGTGAATCCTTATGTTCCTCAAGGGGCTGTGGAGTTAGCATTGCAGCCGAGTTGGCGGTAACTAGATCAATTAGAGCCCACAACTTTTGAGATTCAACTTGGTCCCTCTGTTGGGCTTCAAGATTACTTGCCTCCATTGCCTCCATCCTCTGTTGAAATTCAAGATTGTATGCTTCCGTTTGTGCAGCCATTTGTTGTAGCATTTCTTCCAAACTGAGTTGGGCTAGTATAGGGTCAGGCTGGTATTGCTGGCTTACTGCCATCCGTTGATTGTTCTCGGTCATTTGTTGTATCATAGAAGCAATCTCATCCAGGCTGCCTTGATCTCTAACCTGTTGGCTAGGATAAGCATTCATTCCAGTCATATCAAAACCATTGCTATACTCATAATTTCCAGCAAAATTAGGATAATTTGTGCATGGTGGTGGTTTACTAAAATCAGGATAATACATGCAAGGTGGTGGTTCATGATAAACATTAGGCAAATACCCATACATGTAATTATCCATGGGGGAAAATAAAATTTACAGACCAGACAAAGCAGACAAAACTAATTAGCAAAGCAAAAAGTTTTTTTTTTTTTTTAAAAATTATTTTCTGCTAACAACAACAAACCAGAGTCCCCGGCAACGGTGCCAATTTTTGACCGCGCTGTCGCCACGCGCCAAAAAGAACGAGCGATTATGAAAATAATGCAGTATAGAGCGACAACTCGGATCGTCTCTCAAGGACTCTTTAGGTGTTGTTATTATTAATGAAAAGGTTAGAAATTGGGGGTTTGAGATTTTGAAACTAAATTAAGAAAACAAATCAAAAACAGAGAAAAGAAACAAAGCAGTTTAAGAAATTAGCAAATAAACAAAAGCGATTAACCTACTGCTTTTGGTTTCCCAACTATCATTGGTTCATGCAAATTCCTAGCCCTAAGCAGATTCTAATCCCCTTCCGGTTGTAGCAACAATTAACAAACGAAACCGCTACTACGGATATATGTTCCTATTCCCGAATTAAACAAACGGGGTTAAGCTCTCATGAACTAAACGAACATGAATGAACACACGTGAATTAAACAAACGCGATTGATTATAGGAACATGATATCACTAGGAAATAAATCAATACAATGCATTATACTCCTGGATTAAACAAACAGAAATACAAGGCATGGCATTGAAGAGGGAAAAGCATACAAAACAGGAAAATACAAGAACCTCAAGTATGGATAGAAACCAATTACAGTAGATTAATCAAGGAGACTAGTTCTCCATTACAAAAAGTAAAACAACTATCTAAACTAAAAGAAAACAAAAGAATAAAAATCAGCTCTGAAACTAGCCAAAATCGACTAATTCGACTTCCTAACTATGACTCCTTTTCATTACGCCATAGAGCGGTTTATATACAAACTCCGGAATCCAAGTTCTCGCGAGGCGAAGCTTTGCTCGCGAGGCGAATTATGCGAAAGGTCTGCAACTCTTGGTCTTCTCGCGAGGCGAGCATATCTTCGCGAGGCGAACTCTTCAAATTCCCAATCGTAACGCCTGTGGCCTTCAACACGGGTAAACCGTGATGCTCTCGACTTCCGGTACTCGTGAGGCGAGTCCTTCTTCGCGGGCGAGACAGAAAGTTTTGCAATTTCAGAACAGTCACCTTCGGTTGCGAGGCGAAACAGTATTCTCATGGGGGAAAGCTCGATTTATTCCTTTTTATTAACCTGAAAATAGAAAATAAAAGTAAATACTTTATTCACTCTAAATCAACTAAATTAACTTAAAAACACTTTACAGACTCAAAATACTACTTAAGGACAATCAAGTCTAATTTGGGTGAAAATGATATAAAATTAGCACAAAGCCAAGGTCTTTACTAGTTATAAAACCAGTCAAACAGAGGCTCATCAGAGAGCATGAATGCTTAGCAAGACAAAGGTTTGCAAGAAGCTAAGTTTGGGGTGGCTACGAGGATATGATGTGCTGTTTTGTTTGTGTCGCTTTGAGTCGTTTGTGTGTGAGTCTTGAGTCGGTGAGCTTGCTGGATTTTAATCAAATTTTCCATAAATGGATTGCATGACATGTGTTGACTGTTGATGATTTCCCCCTAGGTTATGAGAATTGGAAATTGACCCCCATGTGAAAAATTGAAAATTAAACCCTGAGAAATTCTATTGTGATTGCATGATTTATGATAAGTTTGGGGTGAAGGGGTGTACACACCAGGGATTGAATCTCGGTCAAACAATTTGCAAAAATGTCCAGGTGAGGATTTGAGCCTCCAACATTGTTTCTAATTGTGTGAATCACTTTTAAGTGTCACCTTCCCGAATTTGCTTGAATCTCTTCATGGTTTTCAAGTTTATGTGTTGCATCAGATGATTTAGGCAATTTTCTTTGAAAAAGCTACTTGGCCTAAATTGAACCAATCCCTAATGCATGTTCCCTAGTTAGCCGCATTGAGCCTATTAAGCCTATTGTTTCTTGATGACCTTATGCTTTGAGCCTAAAACCTGGAAAAAAACCATGTTAACCCGATCTTAGGATTAGGAGAGCATGAATGCTTATCAAGACAATGGTTTGCAAGAAGCTAAGTTTGGGGTGGCTACGAGGATATGATGTGCTGTTTTGATTGTGTCGCTTTGAGTCGTTTGTGTGTGAGTCTTGAGTCGGTGAGCTTGCTGGATTTTAATCAAATTTGCATAAATGGATTGCATGACATGTGTTGACTGTTGATGATTTCCCCCGAGGTTATGAGAATTGGAAATTGACCCCCATGTGAAAAGTTGAAAATTAAATCCTGAGAAATTCTATTGTGATTGCATGATTTATGATAAGTTTGGGGTGAAGGGGTGTACACACCAGGGATTGAATCTTGGTCAAACAATTTGCAAAAATGTCCAGGTGAGGATTTGAGCCTCCAACATTGTTTCTAATTGTGTGAATCACTTTTAAGTGGCACCTTCTCGAATTTGCTTGAATCTCTTCATGGTTTGCATGTTTATGTGTTGCATCAGATGATTGAGGCAATTTTCTTTGAAAAAACTACTTGGCCTAAATTGAACCAATCCCTAATGCATGTTCCCTAGTTAGCCGCATTAAGCCTATTAAGCCTATTGTTTCTTGATGACCTTATGCTTTGAGCCTAAAACCTGGAAAAAAAACCATGTTAACCCGATCTTAGGATTAGGAGAGCATGAATGCTTAGCAAGACAAAGTTTTGCAAGAAGCTATGTTTGGGGTGGCTACGAGGATATGATGTGCTGTTTTGGATTGAGAAAAAGGAAAAAAAATAAAGGTTGGAGCCAAAGGACAAAAAGAAAAAAAAAGATAAAAGAAAAAAGAAAAGAACAAAATGTCAAAAAGGGGTATTAGAAGAAAGAGGTTGTAGTCACCCAAGGCAAAAAGAAAAATGGAAAAAGGAACTTGAGTGGAAATTCAGTATATCAAAATGCTCATGCTCTCTTAGTTCCTAGGGACTTAAGCCTAGTACCTTTGAATATTCTACCCTTAGCCAGGCCCCATTACAACCTTTAAAAGACCTTTTGATGTTGCATGCATGTTTTCGTGGGAACCTTGATTGAGACGAAAATCAAATTCATGGGAAGTGCTCTTGAAATGTGAAATTGAGTGAAAGGTTCATAGCCTAGACAAATTGAGCGAATGACTGAAACACTAAATGCCCTTGTGAGGAAGGCGATTGTTTGAATTTGGTGATCTCCCTTTTGTGTGTAACTTGCATCCTCAACTTAGATTAATGATTGCATGAATGATGGAATTCTCAATGGTTTAAAGTAAATGAATGCGGGGGTTACATTGTTGCAGGGGGGAAATATTGAAGAAAAATTGTTTTGTTGAAATTGCATGAAATCTGTGCGAAATTGATTGAGTCCTTTAAGCTTGCCAAGTTTGAGTACTTTTGAGTTTTAGTTTGCTTGGGGACAAGCAAGGTTTAAGTTTGGGGTATTTTGATCAGCCTCTGGCTCGACTAGTTTATAACTAGTAAGAACATAGGTTTTATTCGAGTTTAATCTCGTTTTCGCCCAAATTTGGATGAAATTGTCCTCAAGCAATATTTTGAGTCTCTAAAGTAGTTTTAGGGTATCTTAGTTGATATTGAGTCAAATAAAGCACTTACTGCTATTTCTTGTTTTCAGGTCAATAAAAATAGCAAAAAGGGAAGGACTCTTGAAGCAGAAGCCATCACGGCCAAGCCGTGACACTGGTCACGGCCGTGATGAGCTACCCATGGAAGACAGAAAGGATCACGACCCATCTGTGATACACATCACGGGCGTGATGAGAAGATCATGAAAGTCAGAAAGCATCACGGCCCACCCGTGATACACATCACAGGCGTGATGAGTGAGCCCTCAAGAAAGAGAATTGATCACAGCCCAGCCGTGATAGAGGTCACGGTCGTGACAGATCAACACCCAAAGTCAGAAGTGATCACGGCCTGGCCGTGATAGGCATCACGGCCGTGAAGGACCAGAATTTGAATGCGCGCCCTTGACAGAAGCGGTCACGGCTTGGCCGTGACGGCCATCACGACCGTGACGCGCGGCCTCTTTATAAATAGAAGCGCATCAGACACAAAGAGTTATCGAGATTTTCACTGTTTACATAATTTTTCTAGGTTTTTGTTATGTCTCTGATGGAGAACTAATTCCCAGAGATTAGTCTGCTGTAATCGGGTTCCGCCGACACTTGAGGTTCTGTAATTCCCGGATTAATTTGCTTCTTCCTTTCAATACTATCATATATGTCTGTTTGCTTAATTCAGGTTGTATAGCATAAGTATAGATTTGTTTCGATGATTGTATGTCCCTATACCTAATCGCATTTGCTTAATTCGCGTGTGTTCAATCGTGTTTGCTTAATTCACGAGTGCTTCACCCCGTTTGCTTAATTCGAGAATTAGGAACATACGTCTTGTAGTGCCAGTTTCGCTTGTTAATTGTTGCTACAATCGAAAAGGAAATAGAATCCGCTTAGGGCTTGGAATTTATATGAACCGATGATAGTGGGAAACCAAGAACACCACCCCCACCCCCCCCCCCACCCCCAAAAAAAAAACTGATTTTTCTGCGAATAGCAATCCAAGAGTCCTTGTGAGACGATACTCGAGTTGTCGCACCCTCACTGCAGTTTTTACAATCCACTCGCTTTTTGACTCGTGCGCGGCGACATAAAATGGGTCCAACTAACGCATAAGATTTAGGTTTTATAATTCTTTTCTTTTTTTTTGTTAAAATTAAGAATTGCTTGGGCTTAACGCCCTTGTTTCATAATTCCTTTTTTTTATATTTGTTTTAATTTAATATTTATTTTGTAATTATTTACCAATTCTAATAAGTTTTATACTAACATATCCCATACACTAAACCTCTTAATTATATCGTATTTGTATTATATCATTATTGTTTTTTTATATAATTAATTATATTGTATTTTTTCTAATTATATTAGAATTTTAGGAGGTTACATTTATTTTAATAAATTTAAATTTCCTTGAATCTATAAGGAATTATTACTAATGGTAGTTTCGTATGTACGTTCATGCTGGTCCTTTCTTGTTTACACTATTCTCATCATCTATACTTCTGCCAACACTGTCAAGACCCATTCCCATATCTAATTGAAATGTCCTATTAATTTTTTTTAATTCCTTCTGTGCGTGAAGTTCACCTCCATCGCATCGAGGCCAATTTACTGAATTGTAATTACATTTCTAACTTCCTCTGACTCATGGATTTAATTGTGGCATGAATTCTATTTTTTGTTAGTTTGAATCGAATTATATATTTAATATTTATATTAAATTATGGTTCACTTTATAAATTTTAAAAATATGTTTGATTTTGTATTAAGTTTTGAGTGCTTTTAGTGGGAAAAGATGATGAGAGTATGAGGTTATATGCGGGCAATATGCAATTGAACAAAGTAACTATTATGGGCAGGTATCTTTTACCTATGATAGATCGGCTTAGATCAATGGAGTAGAGTAGTGGTTGATTCTAGTAAAGTAGATGCAGGGATAGGGTGAGAGAAGCCTAAGACAATGACAAGTGTGAGAAGTTTCCTAGAATTGGAGAAGTATTATAGGAAGTTATAAACGAGTTCTCTAGACTAGCCTTACCTTTCACCAAGCTGATTAGGAAGGGAAAATCTCTTGTACATGATACCACTTGAAGTTTTTAATGATCAGTAGAGCCTTAAACAGTTGTTAAGAGATAGAGAC
Organism: Sophora flavescens; assembly: GCA_030762895.1. Taxonomy (NCBI): domain Eukaryota; kingdom Viridiplantae; phylum Streptophyta; class Magnoliopsida; order Fabales; family Fabaceae; genus Sophora; species Sophora flavescens. The sequence continues at coordinate 25,570 of JAUPTC010001091.1, forward strand.
AGAGACATAGATGAAGAGTTAAATGTAAGGCAAAGAAAGTGGATGAATTTTCTTAGGAACTATAATTTTGAGTTGAAGTATAGTCCGGGAAAGGCTAATGCAGTGGTCGATACTCGGAGTAGGAAATTTCCGCACAAGTCTAACTTGAAGTTGCAAGAGATGAACCTAATAGAAGATTTTAGAGACATGAATTTGAATATCTTTTTAAGGCTTAAAACTTGGAATTGAATAGGTTGAAAATTTGTAGTGACCTTAGAAAATAGATTAAGCGAGTGTAGTTTTTTAAACTAGGATTTGAAATCTCTTTTGGATCAAGAGAAATATGTGTTATATAATAATGGTGTAGTGTTGTTTAAGAATAGGATCATTGTCCCTAAGGAGGGGAGCCTTGGAGGGGGAAAAATGTTAGAAGAGACACATAAAAGAACGTTAACCATGTGTCTGGGAATAACCAAGAAGCATCAAGATTTAAAGAAGTATTAGTGGACGGGAACAAAAATGGAAGTGAGATTAAAGAATTTTATATATATGTTCAGATTTTATTATAATGTTGTAATTTTGTTATATAATTTTTAGAGGATCTCTTTCTTGGAAATTTCAAATTGCTTCTCAAGTGACAAAGTATTAATCGCGATTGATATTCCCCTATGATTTGTTTTCCATATAGATTAATGACATGTCTAATCCTAACAAACTTATATTTCTTAACAAAAGTGAAAAAATGTTATTTCTTATTTGTATGTGCCTACTCAATAATCGAGATTGAATTGATTTCTTATACTATTGTGGTGTTAATTTTTACATTTGTTTTTGCATAATGTCTGCACAGTTTAATTGTAATTTTGTTAAACATTATTCTCCATTTTGTTATCACATATTTTTTTTAGTAATATCTTCTTATCAACATAAAGTGAAACTATTTCTTCCTCTTTTGAAATTATCATTTTGGGATAGCTAAAAAATAGTATGTGAACGTGCTACTGCTTCACATTTCTTTATTTATAAAATTTATAAAATTTCTCAGTTTTGTGTAGAATATAAGAAATTTGGTATAGAGTTCGTAAGAGATATTATGTCTACGTGTGGATGATATAAAATATTACATCAATTTCTTTTATGGATTGTTTGTTAAATTTAATTTGTGAGAATGCTTATAAAGATGAAATGCAAGTGAAGGCGTTCTAATTATAGGCGGATGGATAGAAACAAATGCTTAAGTGCATGATTTTATTATATAAATGTTATTATTGACTTCATTTTAAAATTATTATTTTCTTTAAAAAAATAATTTTTTTTTAAAGTTAAGGGGTCATGAATTGTACATTTATTATCTGGTGGAATATTTAATGACTATATATATATATATATATATATATATATATATATTAATGATGTGATTAGGAATGTAGATCCCCTTTTATGATAGTGCGAAGTATGTGAGAAGATATTGTTAAGATCAGATTTAATCAAAGAGATCGCAAATAGGATTAATAATTGAGGGAAGGATGCGCATTGCGCAGAATAGATAAAAAGTGTTATGTCAACAAGAAAATAAAGTATTTAGAATTTTAGGAAGAGGAACACGTAATCTTGAGAGGCACTCTTATGTTTTAGATGGGGAGGTCAATGTCATTGAAAACCGACTTTGTTTCATGGGACCTTTCCTAATTATCGAAAAGAGTCGTGCCCGTTGCTTACCAATTGACTCTTCTCGCCACAATTGGCAAATCTTCATGATGTTTTCCATGTGTCGCAACTTAGAAAATATGTACCGATGAGTCTCATGTGATAGCTCCCAGTCTTTACAACTAAAGGATAATTTGATCTATAAGCCTAGGCCTAGTCAAATCTTGGACAAGGGCACAAAGACTCTAAGGAACAAGACAATTCCATTGGTGAAAGTGTTATGGGAAAGGATTAACTCCGAAGGAAACTACTTGAAAGATGGAAGAGGATATCGTATGTTAATACCCAGATCTTATTGTTTAAGGTAAGGTAACCTTTATGTTTGGTTTTCAGCATATGTTACAATATGTGTGTGAGTATGTGATGAATTTCGGGACGAAATTCTCTAAGGAAGGGAGAAATGTAACTTCCTAAAAATTTAAATATAATTATTTTAATTAAAAAAAGGGTAGTATAAGAGTTTATTATAATTGTTTTCTTTATAATAAAAATCTAGTGGGTTCCACAATAATGTAAAATTGATTTTAAAAAATAAAATAAAAATAAGGATAAGAACCTACCCTGGACTAAATTAATGCGGCAATAATGATAGGAAACATAAACATATCAAGGCCCATGCTGTGTTACCCATTATAAATAGATAGTTTGAGTGTTTTAAGCCCAATTTCGCATAATATGACTAGATACCTAACTTCAGATAGATATTTAGTAACCAAAGAGAACTTGCTTGAATTCGAGATCTGAATAAGAAATATAGCCCTGTCTCTTAGCATTCCATAGACACCAAATTCGTCCAAATTGGATTCTTGTAGATCAAGTTATGACCAAATTCGTACACACTATTCATGTTCCAGCGCCAGAACCGTTTTTTTAAATTCTATCCACATTTTGACTATTTAAAAGTCGGTTTCAGATTTTATGGTCTTCATAACAGTTGTAGACAATTCTTTTATCTTTCCAACGATATAAAAGTTATAATTTTTGAATGTCTATAACTCAAGATATGTGCGAAATACAGCACCATATGCAGAGTAAGCGGGCTTAGCGCGTCTTTACACGTTTTGGGCTATTGGGGGCTCTATAAATAGAATCTTAACACTCTTAGGGTGCATTTTTGAAACCTAATTACACCTAGAAACTCAGAAACGGCTAATAAGAGAAGAAATTCAAGGATTAAGAAGAGATAGTTGTGGAATAGAGAGTCTAGGAAGAGGATGATAACTCTTGGCAAACGTTAGGATTCGCAGTAGGAAACGCTTAGAGCTATTTGGAGGTCTTCATGAGGTGCGTAACAATACTTTTTACGAACCATTTCCATGGTATATATGATTGTTTGTGTTGACAATGAATTACCATATGAAATTGAGAGTTTTTAATTGATTTGATGCATATTGCCAGTAACCTAATTTCTAAAATTGGGGGTTTTTGTTAAAAGGGAATAAGTTGATTAATTGATGTTGTAAGATGCATATTCATGTATGCTATATTGTGATATTCGTGGTTGCTTGTTGTTGGGAGAAATTTATTTGTTTAATTCATGGAAAATAGTTTGTTACATGCATGAGACATGACATATTTGAGTTATAATATGTTGGATGATGTTTGCCGTAATACCACCTATGATAGGGGTATCGAAAAGTAATACCACCGTAATGGGGTATCGAAAGTAACATCCCCATATAATTGGGATGTCAAAAAAGAGCAATACCGCCTAAAAAGGGGTATCGAAAGTAACACCGCCACACGTTGGGGTGTCGAAAAGGGAGAAATACCGCCATATGCACATGGGAGATATCGAAATAGAAATGTCCCCGATAGGAGGGTGACATCGAAACATTCCTCGTGAGTAGGGGTGGGCAATGGGGCCACGTTGTCGTGTGATGATGTGAGATTTATGGCATGCAGTAAGAGACCAATTTAGTTATGAGGCCTTGAGCCACTTGGATTAATTTAGAATTTACTTGGTATGTGGAATGTGATACATTGAGATAAGTTGTTACGTTATATGCTATTGAGTTGATGAGATTT
>JAUPTC010001092.1:0-29278 GCA_030762895.1 Sophora flavescens
TTAATAATTCCTTAAACAATGACCTAAACACACTTGTTAGGATTCTCATTATTCTTATGCCACATGTTAACAAAACCTCTTTTGAGAATCATCTCCCATGAAATGTTAAATTTTGTCAACGCCTCTCCTATTTTCTCGTTCATAAATCACAATGAAATCACCTTTTCTGTAAATCTATTATTACTAAGTGGAGTACTAACAACTTGCGAAGGATAACTGGTAATTTTTTATTTTTTTTGGGAAATGAAGGGTCACTGGTAATTTACATGATACCGGGACCAACAATGGCTATATTATGTTGTCCTCAGATGCATGTGGCACATGATCCCTCAACTTTTATTTTGAATCCCATAACATGGCAATGTCGCATTTGTTAGGGCAACAGAGGGCCCTACAATATGAAGTGTTGTTGTTCAAAAGATTTAACATGAGTTTGTTTCTAAATTTAGTAAGATTAAGATCATGATATTTTAGATTAAATCAATCATAAATACACATTTAATTGTTCATTTCAAGCACAAATAAATTAGAAAGTTTTTTCCTTTTATGTATAATGTGAGAAAAAAAATTTGGGCAAGCAGCTATTCATTCAATACTAAACATGTATAAAGTAATGTAAATAATGTCAATAATAAGCTCATCTCATCTTTAAAAAATGCGCTTACATATGACAATTGTTGAACAAAGTGCTTATGGTGAACAATGCTTTACCCAAAAATTTCTCATACTTTGGAGTTCAATTTTGGTATGCAGAGTTTACAAACTGCAGCCCCTTTATACAGCTGAGCTAACAAAATGTAGTGCATGTGTTGGAATACCATTTGGGAGCTTGCTTCAAAATTAAGTGTCAAAAAGTACATTGAAGACCATCTAAAAGTAAAATTAGTTAGCATTGAGTAATAATTAAGTTCAGGAGCCCCTAGTACTTACAGCTTGAAAGGAAATCAGTTTCATAAGGGAACAGAGTAGTTTCACATATTGTGGTCAATCCCAGTAATTTACAAAAGAAATTCCAAAAAAGGAAAAAGAAAATCAGAATACTAATCTTCCATAATAACTTCTTCAACCTTCAAAATTCTATCTAGTCTCATCTTCCGTGCATATTAAGTAAACGCAGCTAGCTAGCTACCTTGATATGTCATACATACTCTTGAGGATAACCGAGCTGCTGTTCCATCTGCCAGCTCAACTTGGAAGCAACACTTTCATGACAAGGAACATAATCCTGTAAATTTAAACATAAGAATACTTTCATTTAGTGCTTAATTCTGCATAACAAAAAGTGATTACATATACAATTAATTTAGATGGTATAAAAAATGTGCTTTATTGTTAATTAAACATGTTACAAATATGTATCTTATGCTATGAAAATTACCTCCAATTTCTTCACTAACTCTTTTGCTGTTGGTGCTGATACAATTATGTGGCGGGCATTGGGACTAATAAATCCCTCTTCCACAGCTTTGTCAATAAATGACAGTAGAGAATTAAAGTATCCATCAACATTTACTAATCCCACCTGCAAGTTTTGGAATGTCACATCTAATAAGGCTAAAGATCACAAGGCAACTCCATGGATCAAAATGTCACCAAGTGATTATTTACCGGTTTGTCATGAATCCCAAGTTGAGCCCAGGTTATGACTTCAAGAAGCTCCTCTAGTGTCCCATAACCCCCTGCATGTAACTAGCATAAGTTTCTCAATACATAAATGCTAAAATATATTATAGGCTACCCATGATTTAGATGATATTGATAAGAGGAATACAAGGAAAAACTAATTAGTATTTTTTCCAATTATATTATATTGACATGTAACTGGCAGTAAAAAATAGAAACTGGAGTTTATTTGAATACTTTGGTGTCTTTTTTTCCACATGATTAAACTACTGTATTGGGTGCATGTAGTAAGTATATTTATTTAGTACTCTCAGCTTTGTGGGTAGTAGCATGAAGTGAAAGGTCATTAATGTCTTATTTACTCTTCATCTATTCTTGGAACTTTGAGAATCCACTTTCTTATGAGGGATCCCAAGATAGAGTGATTAATTAACAACTTTGTCTTTGCGTGTCTCCTCCCACTCAGTTACTCAGGAAGATAACTACTACTACTACTAGAAATAAAAAGTCTTTGAAAAGGGCAAAGCATTATTCCATGTCAGGTGCAGGTGCTACTTGGAATCGTTATCTTGTGAAAGTTCTTCTTTTGCTTTACTTCCCTTTCCTTATCAAAAAGACAAGGAAAGCAGAGATATAAATGGTATGCAACCAGAACCACAGTTGCTCAGAGCCGCTGGAAGTTCAAAATTTTAGCCAAAGATGTTAAGGGGTCAGGATCAGCTAGTTTTGAAGGGTTGCTCTCTAATCATCACAGCATTGGGATATGTGAAAGAAAGTCACAAATTGATTTTGCACTTGTGTCAAATTGAATTGAGTAAAACTGGCACACAAGTTTATTTGATACTCTTAAAATCCTTGTCCATTTGTGTGTATTATCTTCAGTACTCAATGTTTGCTTAGTGGAGAACTAGTCTGCATTATCCATTACTTATGACTTCCAAATCATACACAAGTATATATAATAGTTAAAATCTAGTCAACAACATTCATGATTAGGCGTGATAAAACTTTAAATAATGTTGAGCCAAAAAGGTTTTTTAGCAAATAAAAAGCCAGTTTTCTGAATGCTGAATAAAAAGTAGCAGAGAGAGATTAATAATGGGGAAAATGTAGTTTAAACTTTAAATTATTCTCAAAAGAAACAAACACTGAGATATGGTCAATGCTACATGATAAAATAAGAAAGCTACAAGGACCTTGATGTTTCTACTTTTTCTTATTGTACCTCATATTCTAATGCAACCAAGTATTTTTCAGGCTAACCTGGTAAGGCAATAAAGGCATCTGAATGCTTAGCCATCTCTGCCTTCCTTTGGTGCATATCTGCTACAGCCTTAACTTCTCCCACTGTTTCACCAGTTAGCTGCAAAAGGTACCAATGCACAGGAGAGGGAACAGAAAATAAGAAGAAAAAAAAAAAGATAAAAATGTACAGAATAATGATGAGAGTTGCAGGGTTAGTAATCCGGTGCATTTAACCAAGCTATATATACACATTAGTAATTTATATTCAAAATTCATAACACAAGAAAAAAGAATTAAAAAGCAAAATAAAAATTCTGGACCTGCAAAAGCCAATGATGTAAAACAGAAGAAACTGCACAGAACTGATCATCTGAACATAATCATTTGCAAAAGAAAAACAGAAAGAAACCAGACTACCCCAAACCATGGCCAAAGGAACAAACTTTATCAACAAAACTGTAAAATACAAAGATTTGGAATTGGCAAGAAGCTTATATGGACCTGGGGGTAGTGAAGGCTTAACTGAAAATGAAGATGATAAATTAAAGATATATATAACAAGTGAAGCTTATATAAACCTTAAATACATAAATGGAATATAAAATCAATGGGGGAAAAGAAAATAAAATCAGAGTTGGACCATTGTTGAAGAAAAACAAATAAAATAGAAAGAAACAACTGGCAATACTTTATTAAAGAGAAGAAGAAGAAAAAGACTACAAGCTTTTTCTCCTGGCTGAAGCAGACATACCTCTCGAGGCATGAGCGTCTTGGGAATAACTCTGCAAGAGACAACAACATGACAAATTATAGTGTCAATGGAGAAAGAGACCAATTAAGAACAAAATGGTTACTAATACTGATTGACTCTGATTTTTTTTATCTGCCTTTTAGCCAACATCTTTTGGGAACAAAAAAGAGAGAAATGAAAAATAGAAAACAGTGAGGAAAAGAGAATAAAAGAGTCATATTCATACCCAATGACATGTCTACCACCATCATGAACAGCTTGTGAAACCAAACCCATTAGACCAATGCTTCCCCCTCCATACACCAGATCAATGTTCCTTGAAACCTTCAGAAAACATTTCACAATAATATAATTAACCAGCCTAGAAAGACTAAAATAAGTTAAGCAAATAAGAATGACTATGATAATATGAATATATGATGTCAAAAAAATGTACACATGATGACCCACTTTGAAAACAAATAGCATAGGTACATTTTAACTGTTTGAAATCCATAAGACTGAAAGTAAAAGGGAAAAAAGGACTGAAAATGATTCTTTAAGGCTCAATCAGCAGGGAGCACTTGTAAATCCAGTACAAGTTCAGCTCAGAGTCACTCAGGGAATAACAAAAACTCAAGGGAAAAAAATGGAGACTTTCTTTCAAGTTCAGAATCAGAGACATGGAAGATGCCTGAAAAACTGGGCAAATTATTAGTGACCCTTTTCTTTTTCTGATTTGATGAATGGTGTTGGGAATATTTTGCATTAATGAATGCTACATAAGAACTCAACCAAGAAAAAAGGCAGAGTTTCAAGGGAATCAATGTGAATTTCAATTTGCAGAAGAGCATGAAAAATTCACAAACATGTTATGAACACAACAAACTAACCCAACTGAAGTTCTAAATGGAAGTAGATACTTCAAGATGTCATATCATAAAGCCTATCCATTTCCATTGAACCATTCATTCAACTCAAAATAAAAAATATCCCTCAAAAACCATTTTAGAATTTTCATTAAAACAACAGATATTGAACCATGAACAAAATATGGGAAAGAAAGAAAAAAGCACAATGTAGTTTCTAGCAACAAAATATGAATACCAATTCTTTGCCAAGCTCAATAGCAGCATCTTGGTAGCTACTCTTTTTCCCAGGGCTACTACCACAAAACACACAAACCCTCTTGAACCTTGACACCCTTATCTCATTGTGTGTCTCCATTTCTTTGTTTTCTAACTTGTAAAGCTAGTTTAAACTCACTGTAATGCTTCAAGGATCCAGAACCAGTTTTGAAACAAAAGAAAATGTTCCTGCTAATCCTTAAAAACACAACATACCCATCATGTGTTCATTGTTGAAGAACTCAACTATGTCATGTATCATAGAAAAAAAAAACATCAACTACACTCGTTGCTTGGTTCACACTACACTAGTAAGTGCTGAGTGTTGAGGCCTTTATATAAACCGACCCAATGGTCATGGCACGTGAGTGGCTTAGTATCACGCGCAGTCCTAGTGTTCTGTTCTGTTCTGCCTAATTAACATAGTCACAACATTAGTCACATAAAAATACGTCACAAACAAATAACTCAATTGCTCCTCTAAACTTTCTTAATTATAGTAATAGAGTACCCGAGGACTGAGGAGGTAATTTAATTTCCCTTTTTTGTTTATTATTACGAGGTACTTGATTATAATAAATTAACTATGAGAACAAAATTAAGAATTTGAATTCAATGAGAAGAAATAACACTTAATGAAGTAGAAAAATGTTATTAAAATTTAAAATGAAGATCGATAATGATATTGAAACTTAAGATCCAACTAAGATTAGGATACATTTTTTTTTTTGACACAAGATTAGGATACTATTGACAAAGGATACTATTGGGGTTGATATAAAGTATATATAAATTAGGATTAGAATGCAAAAGAAATTAATGAAATATTACCTTTTTATTCGACGCGTGTTGTATGGGATATAATCTTAATAGCGTTGGATTGAGAATGCAAAAGAAATTAATGAAATGTCTTAAAATAGAATAATTTTTAAAATGTTTTTACACATTTAAAACTTTTATTCAAGGCTTTAAATCTTTACTTAGATTAATAAACAATTCATAATTAAAAATATTTTGAAATTAAATTTAAGAAACAATAAAAATAAATCATTTTCTACCAATTTAATTTTTTTAAGTAATAAAACAGAACAATAAATGATTATGCAAATAACATAGTTCAATTTAATTTTTTTAAAACAGGACAGGCTGCTTAATATTACAAATTCTTTATTGATTTTTGGTATGAGATAGATAGTATCTAAAATTTCACATTTGACTAAAACTAATCCTAGGTGGAATAAAAAAGATGTATTTAGTAACCAAAAAAAAAAAAGTATTTAAGAAGACAAAACTCTCTCAACGCTTATTTTTTTCATACATAAAACACGGACATGAGATTTTGCTAAAGGAGACTCAATTCCTTATCACTTAAACAAATAAACGTTGATATATTCTTTATTGGTTGATTAAAGTTATAAAATTTCATTATCTGAAGATTTGGATAATTGGTGTAGTGTGAGCCATGAGACTATACATGGAAGAAGAGAATTGGGGATTATCCAAGAAAACAAGTTGTCACGGCCAGACACTAGTCATAATAGTGCCAATTATGTGCGCAAGTGTAACGCTGCCATTTTGGTTCTTTTCCCCCTCCTTTCCACTTGTTCTGTTTAGTATTGGTCCTTTACCTAAATGAGTTCAACAAATCATATAGAAGGGTTTCCATCTAGAAGAGGGCTGCGTCACTTACAAAATGATTCATCCATAACTTTCCGACTATAACCAAAATGTATATGCTTCATGAAAGAGACCCCAAAAACACCATCATCAAAGGATGAAAAAAAAAACCCTGAATTTATTATTAAAAAAATAAAGTGTGGATGCAATAATTAATTAATTGATGTGAATGGGCATTCCTGACATATTATTTTATTTCATTTTTGTGCAAAAATTTTGTTTATGCTGCGCAAGTTATGGGTAATAGCATAAGTTACTTGTGATGGTGCTCTAGTGCTATTGAGCAATGTACTTTGATGATTGAATAAGAAAGAGTTGTGTTATTTGAACATCAAATTTTAGACGTAATATGTGATAGTATGTTTTTTTCTATCCCTTATTTATTTTTTATCATTTTTATATATACGCATCTCGAAAATACATCAAAAAATAAAAGAAATATTGTATGATATCCTTAACATGATGTTCAAAAAACATATTTCGATAAGAAAACATAAGTGGGTAGTGACCTATATCACCTGTGCCTCATCCACCCTCCCTTACCGGACACACTTGTTACACGCATAGGAAACATTTGATTTTTATTTCACACGCCCCTTTCCATTACCCATATCCTCTCTTCCACAATTCTTCAACATTCTGTCCCCATCCTCACTCACTGATTACATGCCCTCTTCTCCTCCTATCAAACTTGGTTCTCCAAAAACTCATGACTTCGATCTATTTTTTAACCATTATTTTGAAACCCCATTTGCCAATTTCTGAATATTTTGGTTGGGTTTGGCTAATTTATGCATTAATTAATAGATTATATATTTTATATATATAGTTGTTTTGTCAGGATTGTTGCAACTGATAACCCATGCCTTTAAGCTAATGGTTATAATATGTTAGTTTTAGAGCTCCAATCCCAAGGGAGCCTTTCTGGCTGTTCTTGGAAGTTTTTATTAATGAGTTAAATATGTTTTTGGTCCCAACAAAATGAGTGAGTTTTGGTTTTGGTCCTTATAAAAAAATTTCATTGATTTTGATCTGTAAAATTTGAAATAACTATTTTTGGTCCTCTTTGTCATGTGATATCTATTAAATCTTGTATGTATACAACAATGTAATGTCATACGATCATCCCAAGTGACACACAATAACCTTTGTGGTGTCATGTTAGTATATGATTCCCCTCAAATTTTCCTTGAATCCTCAAATGAATTATTTGTATCTTTCCTAAAATGGATGATAGGGACTAAAAGCTGTGATATCAAATTTTAAAGGGATTAAAACCAAAGAAAAACAATTTATAGGGATCAAAACCAAAATTTGCTCATTTTATAGGGACCAAAATTAGTAATTTCATATTTTAGAGGGATGAAAATCAAAGAAAATATTTTACAGGGACCAAAACCAAAATTCACTCATTTTTTAGGGACTAAAAACATATTTAACCTTTTATTAATCCTTAGTATTTGGTGCAGCAACATACATGAATGGAATACTAGAATGAATGGTAATCTAATTCAATATACTTTTTGTTTATAAAAAAAACATTAGAATGGAATAAGATGTTTAGTGTGCTCTCTTTAGTTTCACCTCTTATAGTGGAACTGAAATGTACCATTTTGTCCCATTGAGTTGACTCAATTGATTAAGATGAGAGATATGAATTGTAAATGTACGAGTTCAAATTCCCTCAATGCAGTGCAACATTTTCTCATTCTTTCTCTTCCTCCCTCGTATAAGATCTATTATAAGACTCTCATTCCATTAATATATATATATATATATATAATATATATATATATATATATATATATATATATATATATATATATATATATTTATATATCACTTTTTAATCAAATGTCATGCATTTATTTATAAAATACATTAAACACATAATAAAAGAGTAATGATAGTTGGACACAAATTTGATGTCCAATACTGTATATATATACTCATTCATACTTGTTTATTATTATCTTTTCTCTCATCACATGTATTCAACACTTCAAAACACTTATCACCATACGGTGTCTACTATAGGTGTCCAAATAGGGGTGGGAATAGGCTAGGCCGAACTAGGCCCTGACAAGCCTGGGCACGACCACGCATTCGATTCTCGAGCTGAGCCGGCCGGTGATATAGACCAATTTTAAGGCCTGAGCCTAGCCTACATCAAAGTCTGGCCTGACTTGAAAAACTACTTAAAAGCCTCCTTATCAACAAGACTTTTAAATATGTCTCCACCTATAAATAGGTCATAGGCTTTCACTTGTAAATAAACTCGTAGGCCTCAAATAATAAAGAAGTTGGTAGACCTATACTAATAAATATGTCATCAGATGATAAAAATAAATAGGCAAGTAGGCAACTACGTACATGACTAATTAGCCTTTATTTTCAAATATTATAATGTAAATAATATATTATAGTATTATATATATATATATATATATATATATATATATATATATATATATGTGTTAAATAGGCCTAATAAGCTTTTTTTAAAAGCCTTAGGCCTAGCCTCTTTAACTATATAAACTTTTAAAAAGTCTTGGCATGATATTTTTCTAAATAGGTTAGGTCGAGATAGGCCGTAAATAGATAGGCGTGGGTCTCGATAATGATGCCATGACCATTTATCACCCGTATGTCCAAAATATGAGGCCATTTATCATTTCTGTAATAGAACCTATATATATATCTTGTTTGTCTCATTCTGATGTGTACCAAACGTTACCTCGCGTATGTCTACTTCTTGCCCTTTCCAAAAATTTTTATAGAGATTATAAACTCATAATCGTTGTTAATTGGGGATTGAGCTTATGTATAAAAATTCCTGTGAACCTCCCGCATGCTTGCATGCGCGATTAAAAGCATGTTTTTGTGTGTTTGTAAATTTTCTGGTTGTCTTACTATCTTAATTAATTATATAGTACTCCTATATGCGTAGATATGATTAACCTTAAGACATGAAAAAGAAAAGGAAGTTCGAAACTGTCAAACTAGGCTTAATTTAATGATGGCAACACACACTAAGTACAGTAATTCAAGGCATATACTTGGGATTTACTGAAATTTTCAATCTTCTCGAATGTCAAGGTTTTGGTCTCTATATGATTAAGAATATATCGGCTAGTCCTATACTGAAGAGAACTAAAGGAAATATATTAAAATTATCAGCTATTATGCCACCAACGCATAGAAGATAATATAATTAAGTGAAATTGGAAGTGAATAAAATATATATGCACTTGTTAACGTTGGTTTTTAGTTGGTGTCCAAAATCCCTTTGTTACAAATAATGAAAGATCAGACGAGTGTGGGACCTACGAGTTATGCGGTAATCTCGTCAAGATGAGTGTATGTATGTCATCAAGTATGAATTTGACAAATCTAACAAATCTTGGCAAAGACTTGGTGTTAAAACAAAAGTGTAAAAATAATATACAAAGTATTGTCAATGTTAATACTTGACAATAACACCGTTTGTATTTTTGGAAGTATATTTCTAATTTGAAAAGAAAAGTCAGTTTCTTAAATAAAAGTAACTTCCTAATTGTATAACTTTTTGTACGTAGTATGAAATAGAAGTAACACTAATTTGAAAAGAAATTTGAATAAGGCGTGATTAAATGACTACTAGATGCAATAAAGCGAGAAGAATCTTAAATGAAGAACATGAAAGAAATCTTGAAAGTAATGAAGAACATGTAAAGAACTTTAAAAAAACATAACCAGTGTTATTAAAGAATAAGTAAAGGACTTTGAAGGATAAAACCAGATTGTATCTTGGGTTATAATACTAAATTGAATTGAAAATGAGAAGGGTGGAGGAAATACTTGAGTGTAATCCGTCAATGCATGTGTGATCGAGATATGTAGGATGTGTATCAAGTAACCTCCCTTTTACATTGTTGTGATCAATATTCATAGGCAAATAAAATAACTTCTAGAGATAACTTCCTATCTAAAAGACTGCCACATGTCTTGGCGGTTCTCTTAAGTTTTATACTTAAACCGCTTGCCAAACCATTACTCATTCATCGCCAATTTCTTGAACCGCTCCGTGTCAACTTGATTGTCTTGACGGTGTGGTTGCTTGGCGGTTTATCTTCTTTGATGCCTTGTCGGCCTTTAAGGACTTAGCCATTTTCACATTTTTTGGTACGTTTGACAACTCTTCTTAGCACTTTGTCAAAAGCTGGGTTGTCAATTTATTCTTTTTTTGGCGATTATCTTCTTGTCGGCTAAGTATAATACTTAGAAAATATCATTAATCATTCGATCTCTTTGTCAGTAGGTCAAATGCATCCGTCAATAATCGAAATTTCCACTCTTAACAAATGCGCTCTAAGTTTCACCCTTTTGGCGGCTTTGCTTGTCGACATGTTAGCGAAGAATCTTCTTGTCAACTCCACACTGTCAATTCTTATAATCTTCTGAGTTGACGTTCTTCTTTATATCGAATTTTTATATTTTTGGGATCCTTCCCTCGGTTCTTCCGTCATCCCTGTCGGATTTATTTCTGTCGAGAATTTGAAATTCTTTCGCTAATGAGATGCCCCCAAGTTTTGCTTTTAACGGCCTTGCGAAAGAATAGCAAAATTTGAATTTTAAATTGCTAACAAATTTTCTTAATTCCGGATTCTTATCCATTAATCGGACCTTGCTTTAATTTCATCCACCTTAATAAGGATAATTATAATGTCGCAGTCTCTTGGAATTCGAACCGAAGCCTTCACTCCTCTTTAAATAGCGGTCCACGTCACTTTGTTGACCTTCCTCTCTTTATCTTTCTTCTTTTATCGCGAAAAACCCTTCTTGCTTAAAGGAAAAACCCTTTCTTCCTCCTCACCCGTTCAATTTCCATGGCAACATCTTGAAGATATCGACTTCAATACCTCGAGCCTCGGTTGCACCTCCTAGGCGGTGGTTCAAGACCCCACTGGAAGAATCCGAGTTATGGCGGGGAATCTAAGGTAATTTATCATGTTCCTGATTCTTCTGTTGCTTTGAGTCCCCCTGCCGCATTCTTGGGTCCTTTCGTAGCCCAAAGCGAAATTTCTAAGGATTTGCGCGGTTCCTTCCCTTTTGCAAACTCGAATGAGGCTATTTTATCCTCCCCAACCCCCGTCCCTATTCATATCTTTAAAAAGAGCAATAGGATTTTAGGATGCCCCTTGCCACTCGGTTCGATGCTTACATTAGTTGGCTTGGCCGAGTTGAGAAAAACGCATAGCGTGTGGGAAGAAAGCTGGAATTTTTGAGTTTATTAAGCTTTCTCGTCATGTTAAGCTAGTAGACTTTTCTTTAATAGGGGCATAAGTCTTTTTTTGGAATAGAACCACAAATAATTTTCAATTTCCTTACGGGATGATGGGTCCGAGCTTTGTTTGACATGTCGGCTATTACAGGCCTTCGTCCAAGATGGCCCTACCATGCACTCCCGATGTCGAAGTGGAGAATCGATTGATGTTTATGTGCCAAAATGTTCTTTTTTTTAAATATATAGGGACTTTAGAGGTGGGGCAGAACGTGACGGATACTAAACACGTAGCCTTCTTGTTTCTTTGGCTATGTGCTTATGTCTTTTGTAGCAAATCTTCTTCTTTGATTGCTTCATATGTTCCTCTTGCCAATCTTTTATCAACTGGCAAGAGATTAGCATTGGGCCAATGCATTTTATCTAATCTTTATGACAGTATGAGTATGTTAGTTGATATTGTCAGATGCAAGCAAAGGAAAACCAATATAGGAGGGCCTCTTTGGCTTCTCCAGTTGTGGCTAAATGTTGTCTTGGAGCGTCAATTTTCAGATAAAGCTCCTTGATTGTCAATTTACACTTATGGCTCTTATCTACATTACGTGTCCGTGAATCTTTGTCAAGAGATGAGGCCGCCAACTTTAAGTTCTATTTCAAAATCTTTCATTCGCTTTCATCCACCTCTTCGAAGATCAACTTCTCTCCTTTTATTGGCCGGAGATGCGGTTAGGAGTGGTTTACGAAACTAAGTACCACCATTTCTAAATCCAACAAGTCAATTTGGACTAAATTTCTTTGCCAAAAAGTCATTTTTGTTGATGGCCCTGGTTTCAAAACCCATAGAATCTATCTGCATTTGCCCAATACCACGCTTGTCGGCTCGGATTCTATCAAGCTATTCCCGCTCCTTATTCATCAAATCCAGATGAGAACTTTATTGGTGCCAAGGCCCCGACATATGAGAACATTATGGCCATGGTGATGAGGATAAGGCTCGTCGGGCCTTAATACAACCTGTCTCATTTTGTCTTCCACGGGGTTACTCAAAGCTTTCTTGGTGGGATGAGTATTATTCCGACCAAATGCGAGGTTTAAAGACACAGCGAGTTGTATTGAAGACACTGTGGGTAGCTGATGGTGATTCTCCCATGCGGGAGAGCAGGATCGGGCAACAAAAACTCGAGGTGAACTTGAGAAAGAAATTCAAGCCTTTGAAAATTTTTACAAAATCAAGTGGAATCCCTTGAGACCATTTGATATGGTTAAATCCACGTCAAGGAGTGTTTTTATTTGAAGCCAAGAGGAGGCATGACAATAAGGAATCCGAAAGGCTTGCCATATATAGGGTATTCCCGATATGACCAGGGAATACTTTGGCGGTTTAAAGACCCGCTTTTCCTAAGCGGTGCCTATTCCTTGCGCCCCTTTTGGTTTAGCTGATTCACATCCAGGGAAGCCGTCGAAAGGAGGTAACTTTTTCTTTTCGACAGCGTGAGTGCTTACGTTGACCCTTTTGAAAAACCAAATCCGATTACCTTAAGCTCGTCGGTTTCTCCAACTTTGATGACGACTTTGGATTCCACTTGCGAATTCTACTTTTGTAATTCGGTATTAACTCGTCGAATAACTTTTATTCTTTCGTTTTTGGGTGACAATCAACTTATTTATGTTGTTATTGACGGCTATTCCTCTGACAAGCCACTCCCTGGTAAGTCTAAATCTGATGTCTTGTCGGGAAAAACATCGAGGATGATGATAAGGGCGAAAATGTAATCCTTGTGGCGGCCAAAGCCGTCAAGAAGAGCTCACGGCCGGCCAAAGCTTCATTTCTAATCCTCGAGACAAAAGGATCCAAGAAAAGAAAAAGAAAGCCACTCCTTCGATTTTCCTTCTAAAAATCGAAGTCTACCAAAAGCTCTTCAATCTCGGGGGACTACGATATCGCAAAGCCTCCACTTTGGATCTAAGGTCCAAGACATCGTTGTTAGCTCTTCCAACACTTCTCCCTCCAACCCATCCAAGGTAAAAGTTTTAAGTTGATCTATCAAGCCATATATTTTGTTTACAACTTTTTATTTTTATCTTGTGCGGAAGAGAAAGTCGTCGGGACTATTCCGGACCGAGAAGAGAAGGCAGTCGATGTTGACTTGATGTCCTCGGACTCTAACTAGTATTTCCTGATCTTGTCATCTCCTTTATACATATATGTATGTCTTCCTCATTTTCCTTTATGTCGGGAAAAATCCTCTCGATTGAAGATTTAATGACTATTGGAAATTCTCAACAAGCATTTATCGAACCAACGAATCGATCGACTTAGAGGTCAGATTGCTGAGTTTTAGGAAGAAATATTGCCGACCTCGGAGGCCGGCGGATGATCCTCAATCTCCTGAATCCCATCCGTAAATGCCCCCGATCCTCCTCGTCATCTTACTTCGATAATTCCGACTTCTATTGCCGACGCATCTGTCGAGACTACGTCATGATTGAAATTTCGGATGAGGATATTGACATGGAGGCCCTATTGGCTGAAACAACTGTTATTCCTTCTCCGCCTCTCTGTCGGACCTCCCATCATGAAGTCTCACGACCCTAAACCAGCCCTTCACTTCAACACTTGGATTAATATCTTTGTGTCGGAAGTAAGCGTAAAAAGTCGACCCTCTCGCCACCTCTTCATCAACTCAACATGACTCCGGTGATTCTCGAGTCATTAACCTCATACATGATCTCCAGGCTCTTTCTTGTCAATCCTTTTGATGCACTTTTATCGACACCGGCATCCAGCAAGAAGCATCACGACTCATCAAAGAGATCACTCCTCTCCATTCCAATCTCCTTGTAGAAGCGATCGCATTTTCTCTCCATCCATAAATTTTGGGAGGCGGCTCTGCGGCAGGTTAGAAAGGATGACTTTTGTCATTCCTTCTTATGAAGAGGAAGAAAACACTAAAGATGAGACCTTGAATCCTCTAAGCAAAAGGAACTTGACCTTATCTCCACCGTAATTCATACTAAAGAAAGTCTCCTGGAGTATCGGAAGAGTGCTTGGCAAAGATTGAATTGATCGATCGGAAGTGTGCCAAGTTTGACAAGGTCTTAGAAAAAAGCAGAGACAAAGTCAAGGCTATTGCGATGAATCTATCCTACTTTCTTAGGGAAAGCTGAAAGTGTAGTTGGCAAACTTCATACATTCTGCCTGAATATGAAGGCTCTGCGACAAGGAGACCTTTCCCTTGCATGGGATCAGTCATCCTTTGATTTTAACCTGGGCCAGCATTGACAATTGTAGTTCTCTTTGTAAAGATTCTAATCTTGTCACTTTAGACAATCATTAATTAATCAAATGTTTCTTATTTGCACGTTTATTTCTTGTTTGATTTGGCCGCATGTTCTAACCAACCGTAACTCATGCTTATCAAATGCGCCATAAATACCATGATAAATTTAGAGACTTTGGTAAACCAAACTACAATAAATGTCTCTCTAAACCAACTATAAATAATGAGATCTACAAATCCATGATTTCATAGTTGGATATTTCCACATAATATGCTTTCTCCTACAAAGGGCTTCCACATATTCTTCCTTCTTCCCCCATGGGAATCTGGCCTTACCACCTTAAGATTTTAGACCAAGGTTTCTGTTTTAATGGTCATACCCTTAGTGAAGGTCAATAACCAATGTAAAACATGCGGTGAAGGTCGGCAACCAATGTAACATCTAGAGTGACCTCGCATTGCACATCCGGGGAAGCTGATCTCGATAGCGGGGCGAGTGCATCTTGCTCTAGTTCCATCATCTTCATCCTGGAAGGTAGTGGATTTCCTTTGGTGTTATATTTATTGCACCATAGCAACAACAACCTTGGGTTAAATAATGGTGATATCTGCTCCTGCTCATCTCCTTCTTTGCACATCTTCGACATATGGGCGGCTGGAAACCTCATCAAGCGGGGAATGAAACCTCAACAAATTGGGTTATACCTCTGCATTGTCGAAGGAAAATAAAATGTTCTTTGATGCATAGCCTTGTATTCTAGGATTAGATTAACTTTGATTGACAACTTGATTTACGATAGCATATTGTCATCTTGCCGATCCCTATATGGCTTGAATTGACAACCTATGCTTTTGACAATATTTCATTGTATTGCCAATTTAGTGAATATTCTTATTTCTTTTCACTTGTTGTCAATTTTTACTTCCAACATTGTCGGTTTATATTCCTTCAAATACTTACCATTAATTGACTTGATTTTTCAAGCCCGGTATTAACATTGACAAGTGCATAAGCATTTCCAGGAAAATACTTTATCAATTTTAAATGGTCCTTCCCATTTAGGCGACCATTTGCCATATTCTCGACAACTTTTATCCATGGGCAATATGACTTTCCACACCGGATCATCTACCTAAATGATTTGAATTTGCTTTCGACTATCATAGAACTTTGCAATTCTTTCTTTTTGCAGAATCAAATTTTCTAATGCAATCAATCTTTCGTCACTTAACTCATCCAATTCGTCCGGCATTGCATTCCAATATTGGTCGGTAGGCAAGTCATTTTGCCTTTGAATGCGAGTAGATTGGATATTGATTCGACCGGGTAGCATAGGATCGTGCCCGTAAGTTAGCCGATATGGTGAGGTTCTGTCATTTATCGGGTGAATTTCTATATGCCCACATTATTTGATCAAGAGTACTATGCCAACTCTTGGGGTCGGCCCACATGCTTTTTAATAAGACTAATAATGATCTTATTTATGGCCTCAGCTTGGCCATTTGCTTGTGCATAATATGGTGTAGATGTGAGCATTTTTATATGCCTAGAACCAGTGTATTCCATGACTTTCTTGCGAGCGAATCATCGACCCTTGATGCATTGTAAGAGTACGGGGTATGCCAAACCGAGCAAATGATGTGATTTTCAATGAAATCAATTATATCTTGTTGGGTGGCTTGCTTTGAGGCAAACTGCTTCTACCCATTTGGTAAAATAGTCCACTCCAACTAGAATGAATTGATGTCCTTTCGATGAAGAAGGATGTATTTGGCCAATTAAATCTAAAGCCCATCCTCGGAATGGCCAAGGCTGACAATAGAATGTAATTAGCTAGCCGGTACATTTTGTATACTGACCATGTTTCGACATTGTTCACAAGATTTGGAAAGCGAAATGCAATCTTTAATCATAGTTGGCCGATAATACAAACTCAGTCGAAGGATCCATTTCATTTTATCACTGCTGATGGGCTCCACATATGCCCTCATGGACTTGATAGAGGCAAATAAGCATCTTGCTCACTCGAGGCACTTGTGTAGAGTCCCGTCAACATATCTTCTATATAACAATCCTCCTTGCATTGTGTAATTCAATGCTTTATATTTCGTTTTCCTATCTACATTTTGACTTGGATTTTCCAAATATTCGATTATTGGCAACCTCCGGTCATTAGGTAGAATTACATTATTAACCAAAATATCTCTTTCTTCTAATGGATACAAGTTCTCGATTTCCATTAGTCGACAAAAGCCTTTTGAGATATCTTGTATCCCGAGGGCTATTTGAGCTAACTCGTTAACCTCTTGATTCAAATTTCAGGGAATATATTCGACAATTACGTCCGATCGACCCTCGGCTCATCTAGTTTTATGGCTAGTATGGACCGATTTGTTTTGTGGTAATTATATCCCGTTTTTCGCCCAAATTAGACTTGATTGTCGTCAAGCAACATTTTGAGTCTCAAAAGTATTTTTAGGTTAATTTAGTTGATTTGGAGTCGAATAAAGCACTTACTTGCTATTTCTTGTTTTCGGGTAATAAAGAGAAGCAGTGCAGGTTATTCGCCTCGCGAGAAGGCACTCGCCTCGCAGTACGGAAGGCTGTTGTGCCGAAAAAATGCAATCCTCTGTGTCGCCTCGTGATAAATGTCTCGCCCGCGAGCACGGGAAGTCGAAGCATCACGGTCGGCCGTGATTATCATAGCAGGCGTAATAAGAGGACTCTTCCATTCCTCGCCACGCGAGCCATTCTTAGCCTCGCGAGAAGTCCAAACGTTGCAGATTTCTTCATAAGATTCGCGTCGCGAGTAGTGTTGCCTCGCGAGATCGCGCAGACCGCGGATATAAAATTCTTGTTCTAGGACATATTGCGGTAGTTAGTTTTTATCTCTCATCATCTTCTTTTCTTTTTAGATTAGGATGGGCTGCGAAGTGGGGTTTTGATATAGTTGTAATGGAGAACTAGTCTCCTTGATCAATCCTTGTGATCGGGTTCCATTTACGCTTGAGGTTTTGTAATTCCTAAACTTAATGCTTTATTCTCTTTCAATATTTGATTGTATTTCTGTTTGTAATCCAGGATTATATAGGATAGGTATTGATTTGTTTCGATGATTGTATGTTCCTATACTTAATCGTGTTTGTAATTCGCGTGTGTTTGTTCATGTTGTTAGTTCATGAGTGTTTCACCCAGTTTGTTAATTCGGGAATAGGAACATATGTCTCGTAGCATTGGTTTGCTTGTTAGTGATGTTACAATCGAAAGAGAGTAGAATCCGCTTAGGGCTTGGATTTATATGAGCCGATGATAGTGGGAAACCGAGAGCGTGGGTCGATCGCTTAGCTTATTTTTATTAGTCACTAATTTTCATTGTTTTCCTTAATTGTTTTCTTAATTGCATCCTTAATTTCAGCGCCCCAAAACTGATTTTGTGTTAATAGCAACCCAAGAGTCCTTGTGAGACGATACTCGAGTTGTCGCTCCCTAAACTACATATTTTTATAAGCTCGCTTTTTGGCGCGTGCGCGGCAAGATGTCAAAATTGGCGCCGTTACGGGGACTCTTGTTGTTATTGTCAGAAAATAAAATGTAAAAAAGGGGGGAACTTTTGTATTCTTGAATTGAATTACTGTGGCATGCCGGTTGTGAATCTTAGTGCTTTCCATGGATAATTACATGTATGGGTATTTGCCTAATGTTGATTATAAGCCCCACCTTTGCATATATTATCCTAAATTTGATGAGCCACCACCATGATATGTTATCCTAATTTCTTTGGAGGTTATGAGTCTAGTAGTGATTGTGGCATGTTTGGAGTGAATGATCATTTTAGCCAACATGGTGGAGATCAGGCGACTGGATGAGTTAGCTTCTCGATATAACAAATGGTAGAGAACACTCAGCGGATGGGAAGAGAACAATCAGCGGATGGAGAACAAAATCTTGAATTCCAGCAGAGGATGGAAGCGAGTAATCTTGAATTTCAACGAGAGGATGGGAGGCAAGTCGTCGAGTTTTGCCCTCAAAATGCTTTCATCGTTTCCGTGGCTGCACCGCAAACTCCACGTTCCCTTGAGGAGCATCAGATTCACAGATAGTTGTTCTTGACAATACTTTCTCCGAGGATAATTTTGATAATGATGTCAAGAATACTTACATTGATGAAGCGTGTGTTGAATCTCCAGGATATTCACGCCTCCCTGATTCTATCTATTATACTTCATGTCATGATTATGCGACTTTTAGCCGTGTGTAGCATGTTTTGAAACTTCATTCTTTTCGGGTGCGAGGAGCCAACGTCCATGGAACATGGGACACATGATGTTGAGGCCATGTTCGGCGGGGAATATAGAAAATGAGGATCGAGGGAGGACATCGCTTCCACCATGCTTGAGGATGATGAAGAACCTTTGGAGTTAGATGATCTATTAATTCATATGCATGTGTTGAAAGTAGGGATGGATAAAGCCGGGTGTTGAATTTCCAGGACATTCAAGCCCTTTTCCCGATTCGTTTGTTGCACTATGTGTCTATCGTACTAACTCTAACCTTCCGTGGTGTGTCTTTGAGATTTACTGCGGGTTTAGCGAGGTGATGGATTTGTTAGCCCGTGAATGAAAGAACGTCGCAGAAGATGAAGCGGCACAGAAACCCTCCCCGCTATTTGCCACCTCCCTTTGTGGAGCCACAGCGATGGAGTTCAAGCCTCCAGATTTTGCACTCTTGGATGTGAAGACACTGTGGCTAGTCCAAGATGTTGAACCCCACTTTTATTGGGAGGACTTTGTTGACAAGGTTGAAAAGGAGGTCAACTTTGACCCGGGGGGGTGAAGTCCGCGCGCAGGCGGAGTCACCATAATTGTCAAGCACCCTCTGTCATACTTATCTTTTGCAAAGCCATGGTCGGGAGGATCATGGTGCAATATGGGCATTCCATGGCACTGTATCCACGACAGGTGGGATCTGGTGGGAAGCGCCCCGAGTTTTCTCACGAACCTTTCCTTTTAATTATTCTAGCTTTGTTTTTGTTTTGTTTTCTTTTAGCTCTTGAATAATTTAAAGAGAAGGTCAAGAGATATGTGTGTGAGTCTTGTGTTGGTGAGCTTGAATGGATTTCATTAATTTTTGCATAGATTGATTGCATGATAGAGTTGATTGTTGATAATTTCCCCCTAGTTTTTAAAAATTGAAAATTGATCCCCATGTGAAAAAAATTGAAGCTGAACTTTGAGATATTTTGTTGTGATTGCATGATTTATGATAAGTTTGGGGTGAAGGGTGCACACACTAGGGATAGAATCTCGGTCAAACAATTTGCAAAAATGTCGGGGTGAGGATTTGAGCCTCCAACATGTTTTTAACCGTGTGAATCACTTTTGAGCTGCAACTTTCCGGAATTTGTGAATCTCTTCTTGGTTTGCATGTTTATGTAATTGCACCAAATGATTTAGGCAGTTTTACATGTAAATAACCACTTGGCCTAAATTGAACCATCCCTAATGCATGTTAAAGTAGTTGGCCTTTGAGCCTAGTGCTTATTGTTTCTTGATGCCTTATATTATGAGCCCAAAATCTGGAAAAACCATGTTGCCCGATCTTAGGATTAGGAGAGCATGGAAGCTTAGCAGAGAAGGTTTGCAAGAAGCTAAGTTTGGGGTGGCTACAAGGATGTGACATGTCATTATGGGGTGAAAAAAGAAAAATAATAAAGGTTGGAGCCAAAGAGGCAAAGAAAAAAAAGGAAATAAAAGAACAAAAATGTCAAAAAAAAGATATCTAAAGAAAAGGCTGTAATCACCCAAGCGTAAAAGAAAAATGGAAAAGGAACTTGAGTGGAAATTCAATGTATCAAAATGTTCATGCTCTCTTAGTTCCTAGGGACTTAAGCCTAGTACCTTTGTATATCTACCTTAGCCAGGCCACATTCCAACTTTTAAAAGACCTTTTGATGTTGCATGCATGTTTCGTGGGAACCTTGGTTGAGATGAAAATCAAATTCATGGGAAGTGCTCTTAAAAAGTGACATTGAGTGAAATGTTGAGTAGCCTAGACAAAAATGAGCGATTAGTGAAACACTAAATGTCCTTGTGAGGAAGGCGATTGTTTGAATTTGGTGATCTCCTTTTTGTGTGTAACTTGGATCCCTTACTTGAATTAAGATTGCTTGAATGATGAAGTTTTCAAATGTTTAGAGTAAATGCATGTGGGGATTACTTTGTTTGAAAGGGAGCATTGAAGGAAAAATTATTTTGACGAATTGCTTGAAATTTGTTGCAAAGTTGATTGAATCCTTTAAGCTTGCCATGTCTTACTTGAAATTACGTCTCGAATTTTTTCATTAACCTACTTGCTATGATACGGTATTTTGTCAAGTTGTAGTTGACACACTTGTATTCTGAGTAAGTTGTTTGATAACTAATGGGAATCCCAAAGATATACACATTTAGTGCTTTTATTTCTGTCAGGTATTTCGATCAAGCAATCAAAGCTTCATATTCAGCTTCATTGTTGGAACATGGATACTTAAGTTCAAACATGAACTTAGTAGGAGTTCCTTGTGAGTCACGATTAAAATTCCTACTCCACTTCCTCCCTGATGCCTAGATCAAAGTCAAAATAGAGTTTCGAGGTTGTAAGCGACAACATCCATTTAGCACATCAGATCTGGATGGTCTACCAAAAAAAAGTCAGCCCTTTGCCTCGTCCCTTGACGACTTTAGCTGCACGTGTTATAAAGAATACTACGACAAAGCGATGGACCATTTCAATCGCCCATTTAGGACTGGTTTTGACAACATATACTTTATAACGTCAGTTTTGGAAATCACCAATACATGACATGGCATAATATAATATTTAAGTTTTTTACAAGAAAAATATAATGCTAGACATAACTTCTCTATTACACTATGTCTTCTTTCGACATCATTGAGGACTGCGCTCCCAGATAATATGGCCCTTTCAACATTGTCATCATCATCCCCAGGCCAATAGACATCCTATAGTGTCTTGAGATGCGAATTACAACTTAGCGGTCGGCGAGGACGCTGCGGGTACATGGGGGTGGATTGACTAGATATTGCTTGATCCGGTCAAAAGCCTCTTAGTGACAAGGCTCCCATATGAGCTTTGCACGATTTCTACTTGACGGGTGGTGCAAATATCCTTGTCCTTCCGAGAGTTGATATAAACCTTCTTAGAAAGTTAACCTTTCACGGAAGGATTGTAGTTCCTTTTTATCATCCGTGCAAAGCTTCCATGGCCGCTTTGGCTTTATTCTCTATACACCTCGGTTCCTTTTTTGTGGACTAGAAATCCTAGGAATTTGGCATCCGACACCACAGACTACCTTCTCCGGGTTCATTTTGAGGTTATGCCTACTAGTCCTTTCAAACCACACTTGGATGCTCAGTGGTCATCTTTGGTTTTGAAGCTTGACAACCACGTCATCAATATATACTTCTATGAATTTTCCAATAACATCATGAAAATTGTATTCATTGCTTCGTTGATAGGTGGCTCCTATATTCTTTAAACCAAGGCCATGACAATCCATTCATATGTCCCAAATCGGCTCCGGACAACTTGAAGGGTCTTTAGACATCTTCTTGACTATAAAGATTTGATTATAACTGTAGCCATCCATGCAACTAAAATTTCGTTTCACGACTGAGTCGAGCAAGCATGTATTTCTCGGCATCGGATATTAATCTTTGGGGGTAGCCATATTTAAATTTCTAAAGTCTATGCATACCTGTTTTTGCCATTTTTTTTAATACCAGAACTACATTGAAAAGTCAGTAGCATACACGGTTGTTCGAATGAACTTTGCTTTCGCGATCTTTGTACCTCCTCTTTGATTTTATGACCACCTGGAAGAAAACTCACTTGCCTTCTTAGGCTTGCGATCCTCCCTAAGTGGCGATCGGTGTTGCAAGATCTACCTTAAACCGGGCATTTCATCGTAGTCCCGTAGCAAACCGATCTTTGTACTCTGCTATTAATCAACAAGTTTTTGTTTGTAATCCCTGCAGCAGAAAACCCGGCAAAAAATGGGTCTTTTCTTTTCACCATCCCCAATTCACTTCTTCCAGAGGATCCTTATTCCACACATTTTGTAACTTAGCTCCTTTCCAAACCCCAAGGGTCGTCAATAATGCAAATCCAACACACTCTGGGTGTGCACTTCTCTGTCGGCGAATAGTGACAATGCCCTGAAGTAGGTTTCAAGCTTCATTACTGTAATTTGGCAGTCTTGACGGCCTAGTCCCTTAACTTAACACGAATTGGTTGGGAAGGCTAGCCGATGCCTGTGTCAATGACCCCGCCGTTGCAAGTTATGGGGCGACATTTGGTGAATATACCTTAAAAACAACATGTGATTGTTGGCATAGCAAGCAAGCAACTAAGTACACTTCCACGATTTCTATCCGATCTTCATTCCTAAATCACCTTTTGATGCGACATTGCGACAGCTCTACAGGCGTGGATCGATCACACCAAGTAGTATATTGTAGCTTGGCTTAACTGGGATTTTGCAAACAATGTCATCCCCGCGATGCCAACCTACATGTTTAACAAAGCGCCAGCCCCGAGGGAAGTTTGCCACTTAATCGATAACAACCACTGTAATCAGAATTAATCCATGATCCTTCCCTAACTTTTTGAACTGCTCTTGGCATTAGGTTCACGGCCAGAGTTCTGTCAATTAAAACCCTGTTGGTAGGTCTTACATCTATTATGGATTTTACATGTAAAGGGCACCAAATAGTTTCTTTTCTCCATTGGTGCTTCTCCTTTGAGCTACATAAAAATCCGTGATCTAAGTTCTCGAACCACATCAAACAATCACCAAGGTCAGTTGCATTGTTGCACGGCTCATCATCGTCGTCAAGAAATCGATCTCAGAATATCCACAAATTCCGTGGAATGAATAAATAAACCCTATCTTCATTCTCATCCTAGGCTCTAGTATAACTTCATTGTAGGGATCATAATCCAAATGCACCTCCAACCATTCGAAGTGATTTCTTCTCAAATCACTCACGTAATCCCGATTGACCTATCCGGCGGAGGCCGGCTAATCCATGTGCCACGAGTTGTCTAGTGGCTCGATGATGTCGGCCTAATCTTCGTCCCAGGACACGTCCATAGCTCGTGATATTCATATCAACATTCGGATCATTGGTCTTCGATGGCAGCATCGAATGGCAATTATTCTTTGGCAAACCACTTTCCGTCACGAGCGTTGTCAATTTTTATTTTTCTATTACTTCCTCAAGCTTTTCTCGAGTCCATAACCTTTTCCATCTCGCGATCAAAGCGAGACATTTTGCGATGGATCTTTCTGGTAGTGATGCCTTTGAACCGCTCCCCTTGCAGCGAAAACTGCGAGTAGATTTATCAGCGGTCTGATTTGGGTCCACATCGCATCGACTTCAACGGAATAGGTCACCGTTACGCTTTTCATTTAGCGTCTCCGTCTTATTAGCTTTTTTGTCATCCCTTTGCTACCCGGAACACCCAGTTCTCTTGTGAGGGCATCTCCCACATGGTGACGTCCTCTTGCATGGCAAAACCTTTTCTTTTGGGCTTATACAAGCCTCTGTGACCTCCTCTTTTGGCTCTTGGAGATGGCCAATAGAGTTGCCGGTCCACAAACCAGCAGTCACATCATCAGGCGATACGGCAGATTGCCCCGCCATTAATTCTCATTCAAAGGGTGTACCATGATCAGCGAGCTTGTTTTTTCTAGCCCCAAGTCTACTTTTGTAATTCCGGATAACGAATGGTGGCCGAGAATTCCTCACCCGTTGATCCACCATTACGTTGGATTAGGGGTTAAGTAAACCCTTGGCTCATCTAGTTTCGGCTAGAAAAGGGGTATATTTTGTGCTAATTGGGCGAGTAATCTCTTAATCTCCCAAATTGGCCTTGTTTTGTTCCTAAAAGTTAGACTTTGGCTAGTTTTATGTATTTTTAGTAGTTTTAGTCTATTTTAGAAGTAAATTACGCTTTTGTTTCTTTTTATTGTTTAAGATTTAGAAATGTAAGTTTCCTAGAGTCAAGGGAAGTGAAGAAAACGATGGAAAAAGAAATTACGGAGGTTTTAGCCATGAAATAGGAGCTGCCTCGCGGGCAAGAAACCAGCGACTGACAAAATGTCAACCCTCTGTCTGCCGCGAATCACCATCTCTCCTCAAATCTGAAGAAGTACTCGTGCGGAAATGTCATCCCTCTGTCTCGCATCGCGAAAACTACCTCGCCTCGCCAGTGTCCCCGGGATGGAGGCGAAACTAATATTCAAGTCGCGAGGGGCTACTCGCCTCGCAAAGGCCACGCGGAATCAATTCTATAAATTCCTGTTTTAGGAGCGGATGATAGGAACACGATTCTCCACATGTTGTAGAGCGTTTTGAGGCGATTCCTTGTTCTCGGGAGGCTGCGTCTCCTTATTTTCTTTTTTATTGTACATTCACGATGATCAGTTGCTTGTGTCTTGTTACAAGCATGAGATTAATTCCCTTGTCTAAAGAGACAATGGAAACCTCCATGACAGTTTTTAAATTCAATGTGATGTCACGTTTCTATCCTTTGTCTCAGGTATTGTTTCGATTCTGATTTTATTGTATTGATCATATCATGCGTGATTGACTAGTTAACGTGATTGAACGAAAAGTAAGCAATTCGGCGTTTAGAAGATGAGATGGGATCATTGATCAAATATAGCGAGTGAATAGGAGATCGGTGCAACCTTAGGGAGCAGTTTTGAGTGGAGTTTGATGATTGGATTATGGAGACCTAGTAAGTATAATTAATTGATCGTTGAATGAGTCCTATTGAGCACGATGGTGTCATTAGGAGAATTTAAGTCTGGTTGACATTGTAATTGAACTTAGGGAGAGAATCATCATAACTTAAGGTTATGCATGATTGGGTAGGTGGAATTGTGACCTTAGATATTTAATTTCAGATTTTAATACCATATATTATTTGATTTGTTATTTGAATTGATCCTATTTTATACTCATTCTCAAACACTTGTGTGACATGGCCAAACTTATCGAACTTCTTGCAAATTAGTAGAATTGGTAGCCCAATCTTGTGTTCGACCTCGGTAATTACTTCACCAGTGTTTATTTTATTACTTGCGACGACCGGTACACTTGACGGTGACTCGGCAAGTTTTTGGCGCCGTTGTAGAGTTGGCACAACCAATTTTCTAATTTTTGGGAAGTTTGATTATTTGGTTAAAAGATATTTTTATTTTATATTTTCTTCTATTTATTTACTATTATTTCTCTCTACTTCTTTGATTCCACTTAGTCTTGCCTTGTTTTGTATCACAGTACCCTTTCTGAGGAGCTTGCTATTTGATTCGGAGATCACGGGGCCTAGGCGATTAAGGAAGGATGCCAAAGAACGAAAAAAGGCTTGACGATTAATCTTGAGAGGATGGCTGAAAAAACCCTCCTCACTCCCTCCTCCTCCTCCTCCTCAATTGCAGCCTCTCTTGATGCGATCTACCCAAACCTGGATGATTGTCAAGCACCCCATTTGTGAGAGGCAACCTTAATACAATTCGCTTTTTTGGTGAGTATATTATCGCGGCCCGGATCACGTGAGAATCGGTTTGATGGGAGTGGCAAACAAGACCTACTTAGACACATCACTTTCGCTTCCTTGAAGCTTGTGACATCACGAAGACAAGAGGAGTTACTCCAAGATGAGTTTAGCTTATGATACCACTCTCTCTCTTAGGGATGTCGCTCGCGGAATTGGTTTGGCAACTTGGATCGGAACGATGTCGAACTTGGGAGCAAATGGCACAAGTTCCTAACTAAGTATTTTCCTCCTCGGAAGGCACAACGCAAGAGTAGCGAGTCACTTCTTTCCCGAGAAGGCAGATGAATCTATAATGAAGCTTGGGGAGAGGTACAGTGTACTCATGAGAAGATGTCACTTCGGCGTTCTTTGACCGGTCTCGAAAGTGCAACATTTCTTTAACGGCTTAGGTGGTGCTACGAGATGAATTTTGATTCCGCTTGATTGGCGGTTCATTTCCTATTTATCAAATTTGAGGATGGATGGGCATTATTGGAGAAGATGTCGTCTGATGGATTCTGACCGTTGTAGGAAACCTCAAATTGAGTCGAGTTACGCGAACAATGGAAGCCATTCTAGAGCAAAATAAAGCTGTTGAAGATGCAAATGGGGGCCTTGTGCGAGGAACAAGAAGGTTGATGTGATACAGGGAATGCCTCACGGGTTGTGAAAATTGTAATGGAATCATGACATTGAGTACTCAGTTCAACTACTCGAGAAGCGTGTGGACTCGTACCACGATTTCTATGGCGGTGCATGCCCCAGGAACAAGCTATCGAGAGGAGCAGGACGAGAATGATTCTGATCGAGAATCGAGAATAGGGGTTATATGAGGAGAGAGACCATGGGTTTCGCTTGGAGTAATGCTAGTGGTGGTCTAGCCCAGCAACAGCAACCTTAGCAAAAACCCGGAGGCCAAACTATGGGATCCGTCAGCCTGATACTCGGGCTTTTTCGGGGGGACTAATCAATTTACAGTGCGGATGGTGGAAGGCAACCTTGGGGAGTTGGCTTTTGAGAAAATGAGTGCAGCGGGTTGAAGTTGTCAATCAATACAAAGCACAACCATTGACAAGTTGGCAACTCATACATAGGCGGCAATTCCGAATCTAGAGACAGGTTGCGCTCGGCTCGCCGCTGACTAAATGAGCATCTCCGGAACTTTCCCAGGTGATCTGAGAACAACCCTAAGAACCAATGCAATGCCATAACAACTTGAGAAGCGGTAGGGTGTTGGGATCTATGAGGATGCAACTAGTTCTCCCAGGGAAGACAAGGCCCCGAACAACCGCGTGTTTGAGGAGGAAGAACAACCCCAAGAAAGAGGAGTTGGCAAGTGACAAGGCACGGAGCAAGGGAAGAAATTTGAAACTTGTAGATGAAAGAGTTCAGAAAAAAAGAAATTAGGTTGAACCCCAGACCTCCAGCCCTACATGAAGGTACCGTATCGGAAAAGATTGAAGCCTCAACAAGATAAGCAATTCAATAAATTCCTTGATATGTATGGAGCTTCAAATTAACATTCCGTTGCAGGAAGCCTTGGAACAAATGCCATCTTATGCGGTTTATGAAGGGCTTCTCTCCAGAAAGCGGAGAATAGTGTATGAGAACGGTTGCTTTGGCCAGGAGTGTAGTGCCATTCTTCAAGAAAACTACCTCAGTTGAAGGACCACGGGTCTTTCATACGTACACCGTTGGGGGATGACTCTAGGAAAGGCATTGTGTGATCTAAGGGGCAAGCATCAACTTGATGCCCTCTCTATGATGAGGTTGGGATCAAAGAAGTCAAGGATACACGGGATGTCACTCCAGCACAAGTCGATCGTTCTATAAAACATCCTTATAGGGTGGTCGAAGATTTGTTAGTGAAGGTGGACAAGTTCATATTTAGGCGATTTCGTGGTGCTTGATATGAATGAAGGCGCCGAGATCCCTCTCATGTTAGGTAGGCCTTCTTGTAGCCCTTAGGCGTGCCTTGATAGATGTGAAACAAGGGAAACTCACTCTAAGGGTGCAAGATAGTGAGGTAGTCTTCAATATGCTTTGAAGCAATGAAGCACCTCTTTGAGAGGTTGGATGTGTGCTCAGTGGATGTGGTGGACTCAAGCTGTCGAGGCAAAGGCAATTAGAGAAGTCCATGGTTCTTCACTTGCACAAGTGTTGGTAAAATTCCATGATGATGATAGTGAGGAAAAAGACCCTTTGGGGTTGGGAGTCTATCTTGGTGGTTAAAAAGACGGGAAGCCTTCTGCGAGTCTCCCGGAGGATGAAGGTACAAAGGAAAAGATCAACAAAGAAGGATTGAAAGAAGGCTATGCATGAGGAAGTGATTAAACCTTTAGAGGCCGGGTCATCTGTCAATCTCGGATAGTAGTTGGGGTAGTCCAATTCATGTGGTCCCAGAAAGATTAGCCTGGCCAGTGGTGGTCAATAAAGCAATAAATCAGTCCCGAGCAAGGACCATCACGGGGTGGAAGTACGTGTCGATTATGAAATTTGTTGAACTTAAATGGGTTGTCCAGGAACACGCATGTAAGCATATAAAAAGGCAAGAACCTACAAAAGCGGACTAGGGCATGGCATGACAAGCGATTTCTTCCTCAGGATTAACCGCCCAAGGAGTGACTTGAGTCGGAGCTCGGGATGTTAAACAAGCGCTACTTGGGAGGCAACCCAAGTTAGGTATCCTTTATTTTTACGTCATTTTCCCTTATAAAAAAAAGA
>JAUPTC010001093.1:0-29278 GCA_030762895.1 Sophora flavescens
AGTGGTTTGGTCAAAAATAGGGTTAGAATTAGGTTTAGTTAAAATTAGGGTTTTGAAAAAATTATGGTTCGGGTCAAATTCTGTGTAGGTTTAGGATCAAATTAGGTTTAGTTTGAATTTAGGGCTTTGAGGTTTAAAATAGGCTCAGTCAAAAAATAAGGTTAGAATTAGTGGTTCGGTTAAATTTGGGTATCGGGTCCAAATTAGGTTTTGGCTCAAAATTAGAGTTTAGGTTTGAATTAAGGTTTTGAGTTAAAATAGGTTTTTGGGTCAAAAATAGGGTTAGAATTATGGTTTTGGCTTAAAATTAGGTTTCTGGGTCACAATTAGGTTCACCTGATTAGTGGATTAAGGTTTGAAATTGGGGCTGTCGGGCCATATGGTTTGGGTCAAAAAATAGTTTTAGAAATAGGTTTCAGGCCAAATTTAAGCTATGGGCCAAAATTGGTTTTTGGAATAAATGAGTGGTTTTGAGTTGAAGATAGATTATGTATCGTGTCAGGTTAGAATTTAGGTTCGGGGTCAAAACTTGCCAGTCCAAATTTAGTTTGGGACCAACTAGGTTTATTATTTAAATTAAGGTTGAGTTAAAAATAGTTTTGGGTCAAAAATAGGCAAGAATTAGGGGCTTTGGGTCAATTTTAGTTCTTGGTAATATTAGGGTTTAAAATTATGGTTTTTGGTACAAATTGGGTTTGAGTTAAAATCAGGTTTTAGTCAAAATAGGGTTAAAATTAGGTTCTTGGTCAAAATTAGGCTTAGGGTTAGAATTTGGGTTAGAATTAGGTTTTGGTTTAAAATAGATTTCAAGGGTCAATTAGGGTTCTGGCCGGATTTAGGTTAGGGTCAAAATTAGGTTTTTGAGTCAAAAATAAAGCAAATTAGATTTTTGTCAAAATTAGGGTTTCTAGTTAAAATTAGGTTTTAGTATCAAAAATTAGGGTTTAGGGTTTGATTGAGTTTTGTTAAAAATAGATTTGTGTTAAAATTAGGGATAGAATTAAGGTTTTGGGTCAAGTTTGGGGTTAAAATTAGGTTCTGGGTTAAAATTAGAGTTTGGTTTAAAATTAGGTTTCAGGTGAAAATTAGGTTATGGTCAATATCTAGGTTGAATTAGTTTAGAATTAGGGTTTTGTCAAAATTAGGGTTCGGGTCAAATTTATGGATCAAAATTAGGTTTAGGGTTTTAAATAGTTTTTAGTTTAAAATTGGTTTGGGTCAAAAATATAGGTTGTCAAACCGATGTTTGTGTTAAAACTTATTTTTATGTCAAAAAGTCAGAATTAGGGTGGTCAAATTTGGGTCTAAATTTTTGGGGTGAAATTTTTGGTTCCAAAGTATTGTTTGACAATAGGTTCAGTTAACAATTTTGGGGTAAAAAAGTAAAAGAAGTTTAGTGTTCTGGGTAAAAATTAGGGATAAAAAGTATTGTTCTATAAATTTCGGTTCAAATTAGTGAAATTAGTTTTTTGAAGTTTGGGAATTAGGGTTTTATTTTAAATTAGGGTTTTGGATCAAAATAAGGTTAGAATTAGTTTGGGGTTAAAATTTGGGTATTGGGTCCAAATTAGGTTTCTAAAAATTAGATTTAAGGTTGAATTGGTTTTGAGTTAAATAGGGTTTTAGTAAAAAATAAGGTTAGAATTAGTGGTTTTGGTTTAAAATTGGTTTCTGGTCAAAATTAGGGTCCTGGTATAGGGGTTCGAATTGGGGTCTAAAACGAAGTTTTGAGTCAAAAATAGTTTTAATTACGGTAAATTTAGTATGGGTCAAAATTAGGTTTTGGGTCAAATGAGGGTTTGAGTTAAAAATAGGATTTTGTGTCAAAATAGGTTAGAATTAGGGTCAAAACTCAGCTTTTGGTCCAAATTTGGGTTTTGGGTCAAAAATAAGGTTTACTGTTAAATTAAGGTTGGAAAAATGGTAAATAATGGTAAGAATGAGGTTTTGGGCAAAATTAGGCCTTGGGATAAAAATTAGGTTTTGGGTCAAAATTTTGTTTTTGGTACAAATTAGGTTTTGTGTTAAAAATAGGTTTTGGGTCAAAAATAGGGTTAGAATTAGGTTTTAAAAATTAGCTTAGGGTAATTTGGGTTAGAATTAGGTTTTGGTAAAAATTAATTAGGGTCAGATTTAGGGTTTAGGTCAAAATTATATTTTGGGTTTGATGTAGGGTTTGGGTCAAAATATGGTTAGAATTAGGGTTTTTTGTCAAAATTGGTTTGGGTAATAAGTGGTTTAGTATGAAAATTTAGGTTTAGGTTTGATTAGGTTTTGAGGAAAAATAGATTTTAGGTTAAAAATAGGTAAGAATTAAGGTTTTGGGAAAAATTAGGGCTTGGGTTAAAATTAGGTTTCTGGTCAAAATTAGGTTTTGGTTTAAAATTAGGGTTCGTGAAAATTAGGTTCTGGTCAAAATTAGGATTAGGATTTGAATTAGGGTTAGAATTAGGGTTTTGGTTAAAATTAGGGTTCTGGGTCAAATTTAGGGTCCAAATTAGGGTTTAGGTTTGAATTAGGTTTTGAGTTTAAAATAGGTTTGGGTCAAAATTAGAATTAGGTTTGGGTTAAATTAGGTTTTGGATTTTTTTTGGGTCAAATTTAGGTTTAGATCAAAATTAGGTTTAGGGTTTGAATTAGGTTTTGAGTTTAAAATAGGTTTTGGGTCAAAAATAAGGTTAGAATTAGCTTTGGGGTTAAAATTGGGTTCGGGTCCAAATTAGGGTTTTGGCTCAAAATTAGAGTTTAGGTTTGAATTAAGGTTTTGAGTTAAAAATAGGTTTTGGGTCAAAATAGGGTTAGAATTAGGGTTTTGGTTTAAAATTAGGTTTTGGGTCCAAATTAGGGTCTGGGCCTATCTAGGATTAAGGTTTGAAATGGTAGGTTGAGAAGATGGTTTGGTCAAAAATAGTTTTAGAATTAGGTTCTCGTTAAAATTTGGGTTATGGGTCAAAATTAGGTTTTTGGGTCAAATGAGGGTTTTGAGTTAAAAATAGGATTTTGGGTCAAAAAGGGTTAGAATTAGGTTTTGGGGTCAAAACTTAGGTTGGGGTCCAATGGGTTTTGGGTCAAAATTAGGTTTGGTTTGAATTAAGGTTGAGTTAAAAATAGGGTTTTGAGTCAAAAATATGGTCAGAATTAGGGTTTTGGGTTAAAATTAGGCTGGTAAATTAGGTTTTGGGTAAAAATTAGTGTTTTGGTACAAATTAGGGTTTGAGTTAAAATTAGGTTTTGGCAAAATAGGGTTAGAATTAGGTTTTGGTAAAAATTAGGCTAGGTTAAAATTTAGGTTAGAATTAGGTTTTGGTTTAAAATTAGGTTCCAATCAAAATTAGGTTTCTAGGTTCAAAAATTAGGGTTTGGTTAATTAGGGTTAAAAAATTAGGTTTTTGTCAAAATTATGCTTTGTAAATTAGGTTTAGTATTAGGGTTTAGAAATTAGGGTTGAGTTAAAATAGGTTTAGGTAATTAGGGTTAGAATTAGGTTTTGGGTCAAAATTTAGGTTTGGGTTAAAATTAGGGTTTGGGAATTAGAGTTTTGTTTAAAATTAGGGTTTTGTTCAAAATTAGGTTTCGGGTCAAATTATTAGTTTAGGTTTGAATTAGGTAGAATTAGGTTTTGGTCAAAATAGTTTGGGTATTTTAGGTCCAAATTAGGTTAGGGTTGAAATAAGGTTTTGAGTTAAAAATAGGATTTGAGAAAATAGGGATTAGATTCAAATTTTTTGTAAAATTATTTTAAATGAATTAGGTTCAAAATTAGGGTTTTTGGTTAAAAAGGTTTAGGTCCAAATTAGGCTCAATTAGGTTTTGAGTTTAAAATATTTGGGTCAAAAATAGGTTAGAATTAGGTTTGGGTTAAAATTAGGTTGTTTGGAAAAATTGGTTCTTGATCAAATTTAGGTTTAGGTTCAAAATTAGGGTTTAGGGTTTGAATTAGGGTTTTGAAAATTTTAGGTCAAAAAAAGGTTAGAATTAGGGTTGGGGGTTAAAAAATTGGTTATTGGGGTCCAAATTAGGTTTTGGATCAAAATTATAGTTTAGGTTTGAATTAATGTTTTGAGTTAAAATAGGGTTTTTGGTCAAAAATAGGTTTAGAATTAGGTTTTGGTTTAAAATTAGGTTTCGGGTCAAAATTAGGGTTTGGCCGATTTAGGGTTTAATGTTTGAAATTTTTGACCTTAAGACGAGGTTTGGGGTCAAAAATAGTTTTAGAATTGGGTTTTCTCTTAAAATTGGGGTTATGGGTCAAAATTAGATTTTGTGTCAAATGAGGTTTTGAGTTAAAATAGGATTTTGTGTCAAAATAGGGTTAGAATTAGGGTTGGGTCAAACTGGGTCTTGGGTCCAAATTTGGGTTTAGGGTCAAAATAAGGTTTGTT
The DNA here is from genome assembly GCA_030762895.1 of Sophora flavescens. Classification (NCBI taxonomy): domain Eukaryota; kingdom Viridiplantae; phylum Streptophyta; class Magnoliopsida; order Fabales; family Fabaceae; genus Sophora; species Sophora flavescens. The sequence continues at coordinate 4,383 of JAUPTC010001093.1, forward strand.
TGAAATTAAGGTTTGAGTTAAAAATAGGTTTTGGGTCAAAAATAAGGTTAGAATGAGGGTTTAGGTCAAAATTAGGTTTTGGGATAAAATTAGGGTTTTGGGTCAAAATTGGGTTTTTGGTACAAATTAGGGTTTTGTGTTAAAATTAGGTTTTGGGTCAAAAATAAGGTTGAATTAGGTTTTGGGTAAAATTAGGGTTCAGGTAAAATTAGGTTTAGGTTAGAATTAGGGTTTTGGTTTAAAATTAGGGTTCGGGTCAAAATTAGGGTTGCTAGATTTAGGTTAGGGTCAAATTTTTAGGTTTTGGGTCAAAAATAGGTTAGAATTAGGTTTTTTGTCAAAATTAGGCTTTAAGTTACAATAAGGGTTTAGTAATGAAATTAGGGTTTAGGGTTTGAATTAGGGTTTTGGGTGAAAAATAGGATTTTAGTTAAAAATAGGGTAAGAATTATGGTTTTGGGACAAAATTAGGCTTGGGGTTAAAAATTAGGTTTCTAGTCAAAATTAGGGTTTTGGTTTAAAATTAGGTTTCGTGAAAATTAGGTTCTGGGTCAAAATTAGGATTAGGATTTGAATTAGGTTAGAATTAGGTTTTGGTTAAAATTAGGGTTTGGGGTCAAATTTAGGGTCCAAATTAGGGTTTAGGGTTTGAATTAGGTTTTGAGTTTAAAATAGGTTTTGGGTCAAAAATAAGGTTAGAATTAGGTTGGGTTGGTTTTAAAATTAGGTTTTGGTTGGTTCTGGGTCAAATTTAGGTTTAGGATCAAAATTAGTGGTTTAGGGTTTGAATTAGGTTTTGAGTTTAAAATAGGTTTTGGGTCAAAAATAAGGTTAGAATTTAGGTTTGGAGTTAAAATTTGGGTATTGGGTCCAAATTAGGTTTTGGCTCAAAATTAGAGTTTAGGGTTTGAATTAAGGTTTTGAGTTAAAAATAGGTTTTGGGTCAAAAATAGGTTAGAATTAGGGTTTTGGTTTAAAATTAGGGTTTCGGTCATAATTAGGGTTCCGGTCTGATTTAGGATTAAGGTTTGAAATTGGGTTGTCAGTTAAGACAGTTTTTGGGTCAAAAATAGTTTTAGAAATAGGTTTTTGTTAATTTTGGTATGGGTCAAAATTTGGTTTTTGGGTCAAATGAGGGTTTTGAGTTAAAAATAGGATTTTGTATCAAAATAAGGTTAGAATTAGGTTTGGGTCAAAACTGGGTTTGGGGTCCAATTTGGGTCCAATTGGGTTTGGGACCAATTTAGGTTTATTGAATTAAGGTTGAGTTAAAAATAGGTTTTGGGTCAAAAATATGGTAAGAATTAGGTTTTGGGTCAAAATTAGGCTCGAGTTAAAATTAGGTTTTGGGTAAAAATTAGGGTTTTTGGAACAAATTAGGTTTTGAGTTAAAAATAGGTTTTTGGGTCAAAATAGGGTTAGAATTAGGTCAAAATTAGGTCAAAATTAGCCGTTAGGGTTTGAATTGGGTTAGAATTAGGTTTTGGTTTAAAAATTAGGTTTCGGTCAAAATTAGGTTCGGGTCGATTTAGTGTTAGGGTCAAAATTAGGGTTTTGGGTCAAAATAGGTTAAAATTGGGTTTTTGTCAAAATTAGGCTTGGGTTACAATAAGGGTTTAGTATCAAAATTAGGGTTTAGCGTTTGAATTAGGGTTTTGAGTTAAAAATAGGATTTTAGGTTAAAAATAGGGATAGAATTAAGGTTTTGGGTCAAAATTAGGGTTTTGGGTTAAAATTAGGGTTTCGGTTCAAAATTAGAGTTTTGGTTTAAAATTAGGGTTTCATTTTAAAATTAGGGTTCTGGGTCAATATTAGGGTTTAGGTTTAAATTAGGTTAGAATTAGGTATTTTTTAGAATTAGGTTTTGGGTAAAATTTAGGGTCCAAAATTAGGGTTTAGGGTCAAAATAGGGTTTTGAGTTTAAATTAGGTTTGGGGTCAAAAATAGGGTTAGACTCAAAACTATTTTTGGGGTCAAAATTACCATATTTAACAATCGAGTTTGAGTTCAAAAAGGTAGAATTAGGGTGAAGATTTGGGTAAAAATTAGGTTTAGGGGATGGTTAGAAATTTAGGGTCAAAATTATGGTTTAGGGTTTAGGTTCAATTAGGTTTTGAGTTTAAAATAGGTTTTGGGTCAAAAATAGGTTAGAATTAGGTTTTGAGTTAAAATTAGGGTTTTGGAAAAATTTGGGTTCTGATCAAATTTAGGTTTAGGTTCAAAATTAGGGTTTAGGGGTTTGAATTAGGCTTTGAGTTTAAAATAGGTTTTGGGTCAAAAATAAGGTTAAATTAGGTTGGGGGTTAAAAAAATTGGTTATTGGGTGCAAATTAGGGTTTTGACTCAAAATTATAGTTTAGGGTTTGAATTAATGTTTTGAGTTAAAAATAGGGTTTTCGGTCAAAAATAGGTTTAGAATTAGGGTTTTGGTTTAAAATTAGGGTTTCGGGTCAAAATTAGGGTTCTGGGTCGGATTTAGGGTTTAATGTTTGAAATGGGCTGTCGTTTTAAGACTGGTTTGGGTCAAAAATAGTTTTAAAATTAGGGTTTTCGTTAAAATTTGGGTTATGGGTCAAAATTAGATTTTTGTGTCAAATGAGGGTTTTGAGTTAGAAATAGGATTTTGTGTCAAAATAGGGTTAGAATTAGGGTTTGGGTCAAAACTTGGGTTTTGGGTCCAAATTTGGGTCAAAAATAAGGTTTACGGTTGAAATTGAGGTTGAGTTAAAAATAGGGTTTTGGGTCAAAAATAAGGTTAGAATGAGGGTTTGGCGTCAAAATTAGGGTTTTGGGATAAAATTAGGGTTTTGGGTAAAAATAAGTGTTTTGGTACAAATTAGGGTTTTGAGTTAAAATTAGGTTTTTGTGGTCAAAAATAGGTTAAAATTAGGTTTTTGGTAAAATTAGGGCAGGTATTTGGGTAAGAATTAGGTTTTGGTTTAAAATTAGGTTTTGGGTCAAAATTAGGGTGGTCCTGGGATTTAGGGTTATGGTTTTGGGTTTGATTAGGGTTTTGGGTCAAAAATAGGTTAGAATTAGGGTTTTTGTCAAAATTAGGGCTTTGGGTTACAAATTAGGTTTAGTATCAAAATTAGGGTTTAGGGTTTGAATTAGGTTTTGAGGAAAATAGGATTTTAGGTTAAAAATAGGGTTAGAATTAAGGTTTGGGTCAAAATTAGGGCTTTGGGTTAAAATTAGGGTTTTGGGTTCAAAATTAGGGTTTTGGTTTAAAATTAGGTTTTGGTGAAAATTAGGTTCGGGGTCAAAATTAGGATTAGGGTTTGAATTAGGGTTAGAATTAGGGTTTTGGTTAAAATTAGGTTCTGGGTCAAATTTTAGGTCCAAATTAGGGTTTAGGGTTTGAATTAGGTTTTGAGTTTAAAATAGGGTTTTGGGGTCAAAAATAGGGTTAGAATTAGGGTTTTGGGTTAAAATTAGGGTTTTGGTTAAAATTAGGTTTTGGGGGTCAAATTTAGGGTTTAGGATCAAAATTAGGTTTAGGGGTTTGAATTAGGGTTTTGAGTTTAAAATAGGGTTTTGGGTCAAAAATAAGGTTAGAATTAGGGTTTGGGGTTAAAATTTGGTAGGGTCCAAATTAGGTTTTGGCTCAAAATTAGAGTTTAGGGTTTGAATTAAGGTTTTGAGTTAAAAATAGGTTTTGGGTCAAAAATAGGGTTAGAATTAGGGTTTTGGTTTAAAATTAGGTTTGGGTCATAATTAGGGTCTGGGTCTGATTTAGGGTTTAAGGTTTGAAATTGGGTGTCACTTAAGAAATAGGTTTGGGGTCAAAAATAGTTTTAGAATTAGGTTTTCGTTAAATTTTGGGTTATGGGTCAAAATTTGGTTTTGGGGTCAAATGAGGGTTTTGAGTTAAAAATAGGATTTTGTGTCAAAATAGGGTTAGAATTAGGTTTGGGTCAAAACTGGGTTTTGGGTCCAAATTTGGGTTTTGGACCAAATTTGGGTTTTCATTAGGGTTTACGTTTGAATTAAGGTTTGAGTTAAAAATAGGGTTTTGGGTCAAAAATAAGGTTAGAATTAGGTTTTGGGTCAAAATTAGGCCTTGGGTTAAAATTAGGGTTTTGGGTAAAAATTAGGTTTTTGGTACAAATTAGGGTTTTGAGTTAAAAATAGGTTTTTGGGTCAAAAATAGGGTTAGAATTAGGTTTTGGGTCAAAATTAGCGCTTAGGGTTAGAATTTGGGTTAGAATTAGGTTTTGGTTTAAAATTAGGTTGGTCAGTCAAAATTAGGTGGTCTGGGTCAGATTTAGTGTTAGGGTCAAAATTAGGGTTTTGGGTCAAAAATAGGGTTAGAATTAGGGTTTTTTGTCAAAATTAGGGCTTTGGGTTACAATAAGGGTTTAGTATCAAAATTAGGGTTTAGCGTTTGAATTAGGGTTTTGAGTTAAAAATAGGATTTTAGGTTAAAAATAGGGATAGAATTAAGGTTTTGGGTCAAAATTAGGCTTTGGGATTAGGGTTAAAATTAGGGTTTTGGGTTAAAATTAGGTTTTGGTTTAAAATTAGGGTTTTAGGGTTTGAAAATTAGGGTTTGGTCAAAATTAGGTGGGTGGATTTATGGTTTAGGGTTTGAATTAGGGTTAAAATTAGGTTTTGGTTAAAATTAGGGTTATGGGTCAAAATTTAGGGTCCAAATTAGGTTTAAAAATAGGTTTTGAGTCAAAAATAGGGTTTTGGGTCAAAAATAGGTTTGGACCAAAACCCTATTTTTGTCCCAAAATTATTTTTATTAAACCAAATCAAAAATAGGTTCAAAATTAGGGTCAAAATTAGGTTTTGGTTAGAATTTAGGGTCCAAATTAGGTTTAGGGTTTGAAATAGGTTTTGAGTTTAAAATAGGGTTTTGGGTCAAAAATAGGGTTAGAATTAGGGTTTTGAGTTAAAATTAGGGTTTTGGAAAAACTGGGTCCTGAGTCAATTTTAGGGTTTAGGATCAAAATTAGGGTTTAGGGTTTGAATTAGGGTTTTGAGTTTAAAATAGGGTTTTGGGTCAAAAATAAGGTTAGAATTAGGGTTTGGGGTTAAAATTTGGGTATTGGGTCCAAATTAGGGTTTTGGCTCAAAATTAGAGTTTAGGGTTTGAATTAAGGTTTTGAGTTAAAAATGAGGTTTTGGGTCAAAAATAGGGTTAGAATTAGGGCTTTGGTTTAAAATTAGTTTTTAGGGACAAAATTAGAGTTCTGGGTATGATTTAGGGTTTAATGTTTGAAATTGGGTAGCAAGATTAAGAAAGGGTTATGGGTCAAAAATAGTTTTAAAATTACCGTTTTCGTAAAAATTAGGGTTATGGGTCAAAATTTGGTTTTTGGGTCAAATGAGGGTTTTGAGTTGAAGCTAGGATTTTGTATCAAAATAGGGTTAGAATTAGGGTTTGGGTCAAAACTTGGGTTTTGGGTCCAAATTTGGGTTTTGGTCAAAATTAAGGTTTACTATTTGAATTAAGGTTTTGAGTTAAAAATAGGGTTTTGGGTCAAAAATAAGGTTAGAATTAGGTTTTGGGTCAAAATTAGGGCTCTTGGGATAAAATTAGGGTTTTGGGTCAAAAATTAGGGTTTTTGGAACAAATTAGGTTTTGAGTTAAAAATAGGTTTTGGGTCAAAAAAATAGGTTAAAATTAGGTTCTGGTCAAAATTAGGCTAGGTTAAAATTTAGGGTAAGAATTAGGGTTTTGGTTTAAAATTAGGTTTGGGTCAAAATTAGGGTTAGATTTAGGGTTGGGTCAATTAGGTTTTGGGTCAAAATTAGGGTTTTGGGTCAAAATAGGGTTAAAATTAGGGTTTTTGTCAAAATTAGGCTTTGGGTTACAATTAGGGTTTAGTATCAAAATTAGGGTTTAGGGTTTGAATTAGGTTTTGAGTTAAAAATAGGATTTTGGTTAAAAATAGGGTTAGAATTAAGGTTTTGGGTCAAAATTAGGGCTTTGAGTTAAAATTAGGTTTTGGGTCAAAATTAGGTTTTGGTTTAAAATTAGGTTTTGAGAAAATTAGGGTTGGGTCAAATTAGGGATTAGGATTTGAATTAGGGTTAGAATTAGGGTTTTGGTTAAAATTAGGGTTCGGTCAAATTTAGGTCCAAATTAGGTTTAGGGTCTGAATTAGGTTTTGAGTTTAAAATAGGGTTTTGGGTCAAAATAGGTTAGAATTAGGTTTAGTAATTGGTTGAGTTAAAATTAGGTTTTGGAAAAATTAGGTTCTGGTTCAAATTTAGGGTTTAGGATCAAAATTAGGGTTTAGGGTTTGAATTAGGTTGAGTTTAAAATAGGGTTTTGGGTCAAAAATAAGGTTAGAATTAGGGTATTGGTCAAAATTAGAGTTTAGGGTTTCAATTAAGGTTTTGAGTTAAAAATAGGGTTTTGTGTCAAAAATAGGTTTAGATTAAGGGTTTTGTTTTAAAATTAGGGTTTCGGTTAAAAATTAGGTCTGGCCTGATTTAGGTTTAAGGTTTGAAATTGGGTTGTCGCTTAAGGAGTTTGGGGTCAAAAATAGTTTTAGAATTAGGGTTTTCGTTAAAATTTGGGTTATGGGTCAAAATTAGGTTTTGTGTCAAATGAGGTTTTGAGTTAAAAATAGGATTTTGTGTCAAAATAGGGTTAGAATTAGGTCTGGGTCAAACTTGGGTTTTGGGTCCAAATTTGGGTTTGGCCTGGAGGTTTACTTTGAATTAAGGTTGAGTTAAAAATAGGGTTTTGGTCAAAAATAAGGTAAGAATTAGGTTTTGGGTCAAAATTAGGCTCTGGTTAAAATTAGGTTTTGGGTAAAAATTAGTGTTTTTGGTACAAATTAGGTTTTGAGTTAAAATTAGGTTTTGGGTCAAAATAGGGTTAAAATTAGGTTGGTTAAAATTAGGTTCAGGTCAAAATTAGCGCTAGGGTTAGAATTTGGGTTAGAATTAGGGTTTGGTTTTAAAATTAGGGTTTCGGGTCAGATTTAGGTTGGGTCAAAATTAGGGGTTTGAAATTAGGTTTTGGGTCAAAAATAGGGTTAAAATTAGGGTTTTTGTCAAAATTAGGGCTTTGGGTTACAATTAGGGTTTAGTATCAAAATTAGGGTTTAGGGTTGGATTAGGGTTTGAGTTAAAAATAGATTTTAGGTCAAAAATAGGTAGAATTAAGGTTTTGGGTCATTGGTTTGGGTTAAAATTAGGTTTTGGGTCAAAATTAGAGTTTTGGTTTAAAATTAGGGTTTCAGTGAAAATTAGGTTTGGGTCAATATTAGGGTTTAGGTTGAATTAGGTTAGAATTAGGGTTTTGGTCAAAATTAGGTTTTGGGTCAAATTTAGGTCAAATTAGGTTTAGGTTTGAATTAGGTTTTGAGTTTAAAATAGGGTTTGGGTCAAAGGTTAGAATTTGTAAAATTTAACAACTCAAAAAGGTTTTGGGTCAAAATTAGGGTTTTGGTTAGAAATTTAGGGTTCAATGGTTTAGGAGGTTTGAATTAGGTTTTGAGTTTAAAATAGGGTTTTGGGTCAAAAATAGGGTTAGAATTAGGGTCTTGAGTTAAAATTAGGTTTTGAAACTAGGGTTCTGGATCAAATTTAGGTTTAGGATCAAAATTAGGGTTTAGGGTATGAATAAGGGTTTTGAGTTTAAAATAGTTTTAAGGGTCAAAAAAAAGGTTAAAATTAGGGTTTTGGGTTAAAATTTTGGTATTGAGTCCAAATATGGTTTTGGTTCAAAATTAGAGTTTAGGGTTTGAATTAATGTTTTGAGTTAAAAATATGGTTTTGGGACAAAATAGGTTAGAATTAGGGTTTTGGTTTAAAATTAGGTCTGGTCAAAATTAGGTTCTGGCTGATTTAGGGTTTAAGGTTTGAAATGGGGTATTACTAAAAGGGTTTTGGGTCAAAAATAGTTTTAGAATAGGGTTTTCGTTAAAATTTGGGTTATGGGTCAAAATTAGGTTTTGGGTCAAATGAGGTTTTGAGTTAAAAATAGGATTTTGTGTCAAAATAGGGTTAGAATTAGGTCTGGGTCAAAACTTGGGTTTTGGGTCCAAATTTGGGTTTTGGTCAAAATTAAGGTTTACGGTTTGAATTAAGGTTTTGAGTTAAAAATAGGGTTTTGGGTCAAAAATAAGGTAAGAATTAGGGTTTTAGGTCAAAATTAGAGCTCTGGGATAAATTAGGTTTTGGGTAAAAATTAGGGTTTTTGGAACAAATTAGGTTTTGAGTTAAAATTAGGTTTTGGGTCAAAAATAGGTTAAAATTAGGTTTTGGTCAAAATTAGGGCTTGGGTTAAAATTTGGTTAGAATTAGGTTTTGGTTTAAAATTAGGTTTCAGTCAAAATTAGGGTCTGGTCGGATTTAGGTTAGGTCAAAATTAGGTTTTGGGTCAAAATAGGGTTAAAATTAGGTTTTTTGTCAAAATTAGGCTTTGGGTTACAATTAGGTTTAGTATCAAAATTAGGGTTTAGGGTTTGAATTAGGGTTTTGAGTTAAAAATAGGATTTTAGGTCAAATTAGGGTTAGAATTAAGGTTTTGGGTCAAAATTGGGCTTTGGGTTAAAATTAGGTTTGGGTTAAAATTAGGTTTTGGTTAAAAATTAGGTTTCAGAAAATTAGGTTCTGGGTCAATATTCGGTTTAGGATTTGAATTAGGGTTAGAATTAGGGTTTTGGTTAAAATTAGGTTCGGGTCAAATTTAGGTCCAAATTAGGGTTTAGGGTTCGAATTAGATTTTGAGTTTAAAATAGGTTTTGGGTCAAAAATAGTTAGAATTAGGTTTTGAGTTAAAATTAGGTTTTGAGTAAATAGGTTTTGGAAACTAGGGTTCTGGGTCAAATTTAGGGTTTAGGATCAAAATTAGGGTTTAGGGTTTGAATTAGGTTTTGAGTTTAAAATAGGGTTTTGGGTAAAAAATAAGGTTAGAATCAGGGTTTGGGGTTAAAATTTGGGTATTAGGTCCAATTAAAGTTTTGGCACAAAATCAGAGTTTAGGGTTTGAATTAAGGTTTTGAGTTAAAAATAGGGTTTTGGGACAAAAATAGGGTTAGAATTAGGGTTTTGGTTTAAAATTAGGTTTATGGTCAAAATTAGGTTCTGGCCTGATTTAGGGATTAAGGTTTGAAATTGGGTTGTCAGTTTAAGACAGGGTTTTGGGTCAAAAATAGTTTTAGAAATAGGGTTTGCGTCAAATTTTGGGTTATGGGTCAAAATTTGGTTTTTGGGTCAAATGAGGGTTTTGAGTTGAAGATAGGATTTTGTATCAAAATAGGGTTAGAATTAGGGTTTGGGTCAAAACTTGGGTTTTGGGTCCAAATTTGGGTTTTGGACCAAATTTGGGTTTTGGTCAAAATTAAGGTTTAGGTTTGAATTAAGGTTTTGAGTTAAAAATAGGGTTTTGGGTCAAAAATATGGTAAGAATTAGGTTTTGGGTCAAAATTAGGCTCTTGGCTAAAATTAGGTTTTGGGTAAAAATTAGTGTTTTTGGAACAAATTAGGGTTTTGAGTTAAAATTAGGTTTTTGGGTCAAAAATAGGTTTAAAATTAGGTTTATTGGTCAAAATTAGCGCTTAGGTGTAGAATTTGGTTTAGAATTAGGGTTTTGGTTTAAAATTAGGGTTTCGGGTCAAAATTAGGCTCTGGTCTGATTTAGGGTTAGGTTAGGTCAAAATTAGGGTTTTGGGTCAAAATTAGGGTTAGAATTAGGTTTTTGTCAAAATTAGGCTTTGGGTTACAATTGGTTTAGTATCAAAATTAGGGTTTAGGGTTTGGATTAGGGTTTTGAGTTAAAAATAGGATTTTAGGTCAAAGTTAGGGTTAGAATTAAGGTTTTGAGTCAAAATTGGGCTTTGGTTAAAATTAGGGTTTTGGGTTAAAATTAGGTTTTGGTTTAAAATTAGGTTTCGTGTGAAAATTAGGTTATGGGTCAATATTGGTTTAGGGTTAAAATTAGGTTAGAATTAGGTTTGGGTTAAAATTAGGGTTTTGGGTCAAATTTAGGTCCAAATTAGGTTTAGGGTTTGAAATAGGTTTTGAGTTTAAAATAGGGTTTTGGGTCAAAAATTTTAGTTGGGTTAGATATTTTGTGGTAAAATAGGGGTTTGGTAGAAATTAGGTCCAAATTAGGTTTAGGGTTTGAAATAGGTTTTGAGTTTAAAATAGTGTTTTGGGTCAAAAATAGGTTAGAATTAGGGTCTTGAGTTAAAATTAGGTTTTGGGTTGGGGTAAATTTAGGGTTTAGGATCAAAATTAGGTTTAGGGTTTGAATTAGGGTTTTGAGTTTAAAATAGGTTTTGGGTCAAAAATAAGGTTCTAGGGTTGGGGTTAAAATTTGGGTATTGGGTCCAAATTATGGTTTTGGTTCAAAATTAGAGTTTAGGGTTTGAATTAAGGTTTTGAGTTAAAATATGGTTTTGGGACAAAAATAGGTTAGAATTAGGGTTTTGGTTTAAAATTAGGTTTGGGTCAAAATTAGGTCTGGTCTGATTTAGGGTTTAAGGTTTGAAATGGGGTTTAAGAAGGTTTGGGTCAAAAATAGTTTTAGAAATGGGTTTTCGTTAAAATTTGGTTATGGGTCAAAATTAGGTTTTGGGTCAAATGAGGTTTTGAGTTAAAAATAGGATTTTGGGTCAAAATAGGGTTAGAATTAGGGTTTGGGTCAAAACTTGGGTTTTGGATCCAAATTTGGGTTTTGGTCAAAATTAAGGTTTACGGTTTGAATTAAGGTTTTGAGTTAAAAATAGGTTTTGGGTCAAAAATATGGTAAGAATTAGGTTTTGGGTCAAAATTAGAGCTTTGGGTTAAAATTAGGGTTTTGGGTAAAAATTAGTGTTTTTGGTAAGAATTAGGGTTTTGAGTTAAAATTAGGTTTTTGGGTCAAAAATAGGTTAAAATTAGGTTCTTGGTCAAAATTACTTAGGGTTAGAATTTGGGTTAGAATTAGGGTTTTGGTTTAAAATTAGGTTTGGGTCAAAATTAGGGTCTGGCTGATTTAGGTTATGTCAAAATTAGGTTTTTGGGTCAAAAGTAGGGTTAAAATTAGGGTTTTTGTCAAAATTAGGCTTTGGGTTACAATTAGGTTTAGTATCAAAATTAGGGTTTAGGGTTTGAATTAGGGTTTTGAGTTAAAAATAGGATTTTGGTCAAAAGTAGGTTAGAATTAAGGTTTTGGGTCAATTGGCTTTGGGTTAAAATTAGGTTTTGGGTTAAAATTAGGTTTTGGTTTAAAATTAGGTTTCGGTGAAAATTAGGTTGGGTCAAAATTACGGTTTAGGGTTTGAATTAGGGTTAGAATTAGGTTTTGGTTAAAATTAGGGTTCGGGTCAAATTTAGGGTCCAAATTAGGTTTAGGGTTTGAATTAGTTTTGAGTTTAGGTTTTGGGTCAAAAATAGGGTTAAATAGGTTTTGAGTTAAATAGGTTTTGAAGAATTAGGTCTTGAGTTAAAATTAGGTTTTGGAAAACTAGGTTCGGGGTCAAATTTAGGTTTAGGATCAAAATTAGGTTTAGGGTTTGAATTAGGGTTTTGAGTTTAAAATAGGGTTTTGGGTCAAAAATAAGGTTCTAGGGTTTGGGGTTAAAATTGGGTATTGGGTCCAAATTAGGTTTTGGTTCAAAATTAGAGTTTAGGGTTTGAATTAAGGTTTTGAGTTAAAATAGAGTTTTGGGACAAAAATAGGTTAGAATTAGGTTTTGGTTTAAAATTAGGGTTTCGGGTCAAAATTAGGTTCGGCCTGATTTAGGGTTTAAGGTTTGAAATGGGGTGTCCTTAAGACAGGTTTTGGGTCAAAAATAGTTTTAGAATTAGGTTTTCGTTAAAATTTGGGTTATGGGTCAAAATTAGGTTTTTGGGTCAAATGAGGTTTTGAGTTAAAAATAGGATTTTGTGTCAAAATAGGGTTAGAATTAGGGTTTGGGTCAAACTTGGGTTTTGGATCCAATTGGTTTTGGCCTTTGGGTTTGGTCAAAATTAGGTTTACGGTTTGAATTAAGGTTTTGAGTTAAAAATAGGGTTTTGGGTCAAAAATATGGTAAGAATTAGGTTTTGGGTCAAAATTAGGGCTCTGGGTTAAAATTAGGTTTTGGGTAAAAATTAGTGTTTTTGGAACAAATTAGGTTTTGAGTTAAAATTAGGTTTTGGGTCAAAAATAGGGTTAAAATTAGGGTTCTTGGTCAAAATTAGCGCTTAGGGTTAGAATTTGGGTTAGAATTAGGTTTTGGTTTAAAATTAGGTTTTGGTCAAAATTAGGTCTGGGGTCTGATTTAGGTTTGGGTCAAAATTAGGGTTTTGGGTCAAAAGTAGGGTTAAAATTAGGGTTTTTTGTCAAAATTAGGGCTTTGGGTTACAATTAGGGTTTAGTATCAAAATTAGGGTTTAGGGTTTGGATTAGGTTTTGAGTTAAAAATAGGATTTTAGGTCAAAGTTAGGGTTAGAATTAAGGTTTTGGGTCAAAATTTGGGCTTTGGTTAAAATTAGGTTTTGGGTTAAAATTAGGTTTTGGTTTAAAATTAGGTTTCTGGTGAAAATTAGGGTTTTGGGTCAATATTCGGTTTAGGGTTTGAATTAGGGTTAGAATTAGGTTTTGGTTAAAATTAGGGTTTGGGTCAAATTTAGGGTCCAAATTAGGTTTAGGGTTTGAAATAGGTTTTGAGTTTAAAATAGGGTTTTGGGTCAAAAATAGTTAGACTCAAACCCTATTTTTGTCACTCCAACTCAAAAATAGGGTTCAAAATAGGTATGGTTTTGGTTAGAAATTTAGGGTCCAAATTAGGTTTAGGGTTTGAAATAGGTTTTGAGTTTAAAATAGTGTTTTGGGTCAAAAATAGGGTTAGAATTAGGGTCTTGAGTTAAAATTAGGTTTTGGAAAACTAGGTTCTGGGTCAAATTTAGGTTTAGGATCAAAATTAGGGTTTAGGTTTGAATTAGGTTTTGAGTTTAAAATAGGTTTTGGGTCAAAAATAAGGTTCTAGGGTTTGGGGTTAAAATTTGGGTTTGGGTCCAAATTATGGTTTTGGTTCAAAATTAGAGTTTAGGGTTTGAATTAAGGTTTTGAGTTAAAATATGGTTTTGGGACAAAATAGGGTTAGAATTAGGGTTTTGGTTTAAAATTGGGTTTGGGTCAAAATTAGGGTCTGGCCTGATTTAGGGTTTAAGGTTTGAGATTGGGTTGTCAGTTTAAAACAGGGTTTTGGGTCAAAAATAGTTTTAGAATTAGGGTTTTCGTTAAAATTTGGGTTATGGGTCAAAATTAGGTTTTTGGGTCAATTGAGGTTTTTGAGTTAAAATAGGGTTATAATTAGGGTTTGGGTCAAAACTTGGGTTTTGGGTCAAAATTAAGGTTTACGGTTTGAATTAAGGTTTTGAGTTAAAAATAGGGTTTTGGGTCAAAAATAAGGATAGAATTAGGGTTTTGGGTCAAAATTAGGGCTCTTGGTTAAAATTAGGGTTTTCGGTCAAAATTAGGGTTTTTTGTACAAATTAGGGTTTTGAGTTAAAAATTCGTTTTTGGGTCAAAATAGGGTCAGAATTAGGGTTCTTGGTCAAAATTAGTTTTAGGGTTAGAATTTGGGTTAGAATTAGGGTTTTGGTTTAAAATTAGGTTTTCGGTCAAAATTAGGGTCGGGGTTCGATTTAGGTTAGGTCAAAATTAGGGTTTTGGGTCAAAAGTAGGGTTAAAATTAGGTTTTTTGTCAAAATTAGGCTTTTGGGTTACAAATAGGGTTTAGTATCAAAATTAGCGTTTAGGGTTTGGATTAGGGTTTTGAGTTAAAATAGGATTTTGGGTCAAAGTTAGGGTTAGAATTAAGGTTTTGGGTCAAAATTATGGATTTGGGTAAAATTTAGGTTTTGGGTTAAAATTAGGTTTTGGTTTAAAATTAGGTTTCGGGTGAAAATTAGGTTCGGGTCAATATTAGGGTTTAGGGTTTGAATTACTGTTAGATATAGGGTTTTGGTTAATATTTGTGTTCTGGGTCAATTCTTGGGTCCAAATTAGGGTTTAGGGTTTGAATTAGGTTTTGAGATTAAAATAGGTTTTGGGTCAAATAGGTTTGGTTTGTCAAATTGGGTTTAGGTTTGAAATAGGTTAGTTTTATTAGGTTTTGAGTTAAAATTAGGTTTTGGAAAACTAGGTTGGGTCAAATTTAGGGTTTAGGATCAAAATTAGGTTTAGGGTTTGAATTAGGTTTTGAGTTTAAAATAGGGTTTTGGGTCAAAAATAAGGTTAGAAGGGGTTTGGGGTTAAAATTTGGGTATTGGGTCCAAATGAGGGTTTTGTCTCAAAATTAGAGTTTAGGGTTTGAATTAAGGTTTTGAGTTAAAAATAGAGTTTTGGGACAAAAATAGGGTTAGAATTAGGGTTTTGGTTTAAAATTAGGGTTTCGGGTCAAAATTAGGTTCTGGTCTGATTTAGGGTTTAAGGTTTGAAATGGGGTTGGCTTAAGACAGGTTTTGGGTCTAAAATAGTTTTAGAATTAGGGTTTTCGTTAAAATTTGGGTTATGGGTCTAAATTAGGTTTTTGGGTCAAATGAGGTTTTGAGTAAAAATAGGATTTTGTGTCAAAATAGGGTTAGAATTAGGGTTTGGGTCAAAACTTGGGTTTTGGGTTGCCAAATTTGGGTTTTGGTCAAAATTAAGGTTTACGGTTTGAATTAAGGTTTTTAGTAAAAAATATGGTTTTTGGTCAAAAATATGGTAAGAAATACGGTTTTGTGTAAAAATTAGGCTCTTGGTTAATATTAGGTTTTGGGTAAAAATTAGTGTTTTTGGAACAAATTAGGGTTTTGAGTTAAAATTAGGTTTTGGGTCAAAAATAGGTTAAAATTAGGGTTCTTGGTCAAAATTAGCGCTAGGGTTAGAATTTGGGTTAGAATTAGGTTTTGGTTTAAAATTAGGTTTGGGTCAAAATTAGGTTCGGGCCTGATTTAGGGTTAGGGTCAAAATTAGGGTTTTGGGTCAAAAGTAGGGTTAAATTAGGTTTTTTGTCAAAATTAGGGCTTTGGGTTACAATTAGGGTTTAGTATCAAAATTAGGGTTTAGGGTTTGGATTAGGGTTTTGAGTTAAAAATAGGATTTTAGGTCAAAGTTAGGGTTAGAATTAAGGTTTTGGGTCAAAATTTGGGCTTTGGGTTAAAATTAGGGTTTTGGGTTAAAATTAGGTTTTGGTTAAAAATTAGGGTTTCGGTGAAAATTAGGGTTACGGGTCAATATTGGGTTTAGGGTTTGAATTAGGTTAGAATTAGGTTTTGGTTAAAATTAGGTTCGGGGTCAAATTTAGGTCCAAATTAGGGTTTAGGGTTTGAATTAGGTTTTGAGTTTAAAATAGGGTTTTGGGTCAAAAATAGAATTAGACTCAAACCTATTTTGTCCCAAAACCATATTTTAACCCAAACTCAAAAATAGGTTCAAAATAGGTCAATCGGTTTTGGTTAGAAATTTAGGTCCAAATTAGGTTTAGGTTTGAAATAGGTTTTGAGTTTAAAATAGTGTTTTGGGTCAAAAATAGGTTAGAATTAGGGGTCTTGAGTTAAAATTAGGGGTTTGGAAAAACTAGGTTCTGGGTCAAATTTAGGGTTTAGGATCAAAATTAGGGTTTAGGGTTTGAATTAGGTTTTGAGTTTAAAATAGGGTTTTGGGTCAAAAATAAGGTTCTAGGGTTTGGGGTTAAAATTTGGGTATTGGGTCCAAATTATGTTTTTGGTTCAAAATTAGAGTTTAGGGTTTGAAATAAGGTTTTGAGTTAAAATATGGTTTTGGGACAAAAATAGGGTTAGAATTAGGTTTTGGTTTAAAATTAGGTTTCGGGTCAAAATTAGGTTCTGGCCTGATTTAGGTTTAAGGTTTGAAATGGGGTTGTCAGTTTAAGACAGGGTTTTGGGTCAAAAATAGTTTTAGAATATGGGTTTTCGTTAAAATTTGGGTTATGGGTCAAAATTAGGTTTTTGGGTCAAATGAGGTTTTGAGTAAAAAATAGGATTTTGTGTCAAAATAGGGTTATAATTAGGCCTGGGTCAAAACTTGGTTTTGACAGTCCAAATTGGGTTTTGGTCAAAATTAAGGTTTACGGTTTGAATTAAGGTTTTGAGTTAAAAATAGGGTTTTTTGTCAAAAATATGGTAAGAATTAGGGTTTTGGGTCAAAATTAGCGCTCTTGGCTAATATTAGGGTTTTGGGTAAAAAATTAGTGTTTTTGGAACAAATTAGGGTTTTGAGTTAAAATAAGGTTTTTGGGTCAAAAATAGGTTTAAAATTAGGTTCTTGGTCAAAATTAGCGCTAGGGTTAGAATTTGGGTTAGAATTAGGTTTTGGTTTAAAATTAGGGTTTCTTGTCAAAATTAGGGTCTGGCCTGGATTTAGGTTTAGGTCAAAATTAGGGTTTTGGGTCAAAAATAGGGTTAAAATTAGGGTTTTTTGTCAAAATTAGGCTTTGGGTTACAATTAGGTTTAGTATCAAAATTAGGGTTTAGGGTTTGGATTAGGTTTTGAGTTAAAAATAGGATTTTGGGTCAAAGTTAGGTTAGAATTAAGGTTTTGGATCAAAATTTGGGCTTTGGGTTAAAATTAGGGTTTTGGGTTAAAATTAGGGTTTTGGTTTAAAATTAGGGTTTCGGGTGAAAATTAGGGTTCTGGGTCAATATTCAAGTTTAGGGTTTGAATTAGGGTTAGAATTAGGTTTTGGTTAAAATTAGGTTTTGGATCAAATTTAGGGTCCAAATTAGGTTTAGGGTTTGAAATAGGTTTTGAGTTTAAAATAGGTTTTTGGGTCAAAAATAGTTTCAAAACCCTATTTTTGCAAAACCATTTTACCCCTCAAAATGGGTCAAAGGTTTTGTTGTTAGCCTGGTTGGGTTATAGTTTTGGTTTTAGTGTTTGGGTCAAAAATAGGTTAGAATTAGGTTTTGAGTTAAAATTAGGGTTTTGGAAAAACTAGGGTCCGGGTCAAATTTAGGGTTTAGGATCAAAATTAGGGTTTAGGGTTTGAATTAGGGTTTTGAGTTTAAAATAGGTTTTGGGTCAAAAATAAGGTTCTAGGGTTTGGGGTTAAAATTTGGGTATTGGGTCCAAATTATGGTTTTGGCTCAAAATTAGAGTTTAGGGTTTGAATTAAGGTTTTGAGTTAAAATATAGGTTTTGGGACAAAAATAGGGTTAGAATTAGGTTTTGGTTTAAAATTAGGGTTCGGGTCAAAAATTAGGGTCTGGTCTGATTTAGGGTTTAAGGTTTGAAATGGGGTCATGACTTAAGATGTAGTTTTGGGTCAAAAATAGTTTTAGAATTAGGGTTTTCGTTAAAATTTGGTTATGGGTCAAAATTAGGTTTTTGGGTCAAATGAGGTTTTGAGTAAAAATAGGATTTTGTGTCAAAATAGGGTTATAATTAGGGTTTGGGTCAAAACTTGGGTTTTGGATCCAAATTGGGTTTTGGCCTTTGGTTGGTCAAAATTAAGGTTTACGGCTTGAATTAAGGTTTTGAGTTAAAAATAGGGTTTTTTGTCAAAAATATGGTAAGAATTAGGGTTTTGGGTCAAAATTAGCTCTGGGTTAATATTAGGTTTTGGGTAAAAATTAGTGTTTTTGGAACAAATTAGGGTTTTGAGATAAAATAGGGTTTTGGGTCAAAAATAGGGTTAAAATTAGGGTTCTGGGTCAAAATTAGCGCTTAGGGTTAGAATTTGGGTTAGAATTAGGGTTTCGGTTTAAAATTAGGGTTTCGGGTCAAAATTAGGGTTCTGGGCCTGATTTAGGTTAGGTCAAAATTAGGTTTTGGGTCAAAAGTAGGTTAAAATTAGGGTTTTTTGTCAAAATTAGGCTTTGGGTTACAATTAGGGTTTAGTATCAAAATTAGGGTTTAGGGTTTGATTAGGTTTGAGTTAAAAATAGGATTTTGGGTCAAAGTTAGGGTTAGAATTAAGGTTTTGGGTCAAAATTTGGGCTTTGGGTTAAAATTAGGTTTTGGGTTAAAATTAGGGTTTTGGTTAAAAATTAGGGTTTGGTGAAAATTAGGGTTTGGGTCAATATTCGGTTTAGGGTTTGAATTAGGGTTAGAATTAGGTTTTGGTTAAAATTAGGGTTCCGGGGTCAAATTTAGGTCCAAATTAGGGTTTAGGGTTTGAAATAGGTTTTGAGTTTAAAATAGGGTTTTGGGTCAAAAATAGGGTTAGACTCAAAACCCTATTTTTGTCCCAAAACCATATTTTAACCCAAACTCAAAAATAGGTTCAAAATAGGTCAATCGGTTTTGGTTAGAAATTTAGGTCCAAATTAGGTTTAGGGTTTGAAATAGGTTTTGAGTTTAAAATAGTGTTTTGGGTCAAAAATAGGGTTAGAATTAGGGTCTTGAGTTAAAATTAGGGTTTTGGAAAACTAGGGTTCTGGGTCAAATTTAGGGTTTAGGATCAAAATTAGGGTTTAGGTTTGAATTAGGGTTTTGAGTTTAAAATAGGGTTTTGGGTCAAAAATAAGGTTCTAGGGGTTTGGGGTTAAAATTTGGGCATTGGGTCCAAATTATGGTTTTGGTTCAAAATTAGAGTTTAGGGTTTGAATTAAGGTTTTGAGTTAAAATATGGTTTCGGGACAAAAATAGGGTTAGAATTAGGATTTTGGTTTAAAATTAGGGTTTCGCGTTAAAATTAGGGTCTGGCCTGATTTAGGGTTTAAGGTTTGAAATGGGGTTATCGCTTAAGACAGGTTTTGGGTCAAAAATAGTTTTAGAATATGGGTTTTCGTTAAAATTTGGGTCATGGGTCAAAATTAGGTTTTATGGTCAAATGAGGTTTTGAGTAAATATAGGACTTTGTGTCAAAATAGGGTTATAATTAGGGTTTGGGTCAAAACTTGGGTTTTGTATCCAAATTTGGGTTTTGGACCAAATTTGGGTTTTGGGTCAAAATTAAGGTTTACGGTTTGAATTAAGGTTTTGAGTTAAAAATAGGTTTTTTGTCAAAAATATGGTAAGAATTAGGGTTTTGGGTCAAAATTAGGCTCATTAATATTAGGTTTTGGGTAAAAATTAGTGTTTTTGGAACAAATTAGGTTTTGAATTAAAATTAGGTTTTTGGGTCAAAAATAGGGTTAAAATTAGGTTCTTGGTCAAAATTAGCGCTTAGGTTAGAATTTGGTTAGAATTAGGGTTTTGGTTTATGATTAGGTTTCGGTCAAAATTAGGTTCTGGGTCGATTTAGGTTTAGGTCAAAATTAGGTTTTGGGTCAAAAGTAGGGTTAAAATTAGGTTTTTTTGTCAAAATTAGGGCTTTGGGTTACAATTAGGTTTAGTATCAAAATTAGGGTTTAGGGTTTGGATTAGGGTTTTGAGTTAAAAATAGGATTTTGGGTCAAAGTTAGGGTTAGAATTAAGGTTTTAGGTCAAAAATTTGGGTTAAAATTAGGTTTTGGGTTAAAATTAGGTTTTGGTTTAAAATTAGGTTTGTGAAAATTAGGTTCGGGTCTATTTAGTGTTGAATTAGGTTAGAATTAGGGTTTTGGTTAAAATTAGGGTCTGGGTCAAATTTAGGGTCCAAATTAGGGTTTAGGTTGAAATAGGCTTGAGAATTAGGTTTGGGTCTGTCGGTAAATAGGGTTTGTCTTGGTTTGGGTTTGAAATTTTTGAGTTTAAAATAGGGTTTTGGGTCAAAAATAGGTTAGAATTAGGTTTTGAGTTAAAATTAGGTTTTGGAAAAACTAGGGTTGGGTCAAATTTAGGGTTTAGGATCAAAATTAGGTTTAGGGTTTGAATTAGGGTTTTGAGTTTAAAATAGGGTTTGGGTCAAAATAAGGTTATTAGGGTTTGGGGGTTAAAATTTGGGTATTGGGTCCAAATTAGGGTTTTGGCTCAAAATTAGAGTTTAGGGTTTGAATTAAGGTTTTGAGTTAAAAATAGGTTCTGGGACAAAAATAGGTTAGAATTAGGTTTTGGTTTAAAATTAGGTTTCTGGGTCAAAATTAGGTTCCTGGTCGATTTAGGGTTTAAGGTTTGAAATGGGGTTGTCGTTAAGACAGAGTTTTTGGGTCAAAAATAGTTTTAGAATTAGGGTTTTCGTAAAATTTAAATTTATGTCAAAATTAGGTTTTGGGTCAAATGAGGTTTTGAGTTAAAAATAGATTTTGTGTCAAAATAGGGTTATAATTAGGTTTGGGTCAAAACTTGGTTTGGATCCAAATGTTTTGGCCATTTGGGTTTTGGTCAAAATTAAGGTTTACTATTTGAATTAAGGTTTTGAGTTAAAAATAGGGTTTGTTGTCAAAAATATGGTTAGATTTAGGGTTTTGGGTCAAAATTAGGCTTCAGGTTAACATTAGGGTTTGGGTAAAAAATTAGTGTTTTGGAACAAATTAGGGTTTTGAGTTAAAATTAGGTTTTTGGGTCAAAAATAGGTTAAAATTAGGTTTGGTCAAAATTAGGGCTAGGGTTAGAATTTGGGGTTAGAATTAGGTTTTGGTTTAAAATTAGGGTTTGGTCAAAATTAGGTTTGGGTCAAATTTAGGTTAGGGTCAAAATTAGGTTTGGGTCAAAAAGTAGGGTTAAAATTAGGTTTTTTGTCAAAATTAGGCTTTGAGTTACAATTAGGGTTTAGTATCAAAATTAGGTTTAGGTTTGGATTAGGTTTTGAGTTAAAAATAGGATTTTAGTCAAAGTTAGGGTTAGAATTAAGGTTTTGGATCAAAATTTGGGCTTTGGTTAAAATTAGGTTTTGGGTTAAAATTAGGTTTTGGTTAAAAATTAGGTTTCTGTGAAAATTAGGTTCCGGGTCAATATTCGGTTTAGTGTTTGAATTAGGGTTTTAGAATTAGGTTTTGTTAAAATTAGGTTCTGGGTCAAATTTAGGTCCAATTAGGTTTAGGGTTTGAAATAGGTTTTGATTTAAAATTGGGTTTGGTCAAAATAGGTTAGCTCTTTTGCCTTTTCCCCAAAATAGGTTCAAAATAGGTAATGGTTGGGTTAGAAATTTAGGGTCCAAATTAGGTTTAGGGTTTGAATTAGGTTTTGAGTTAAAAATAGTGTTTGGTCAAAAATAGGTTAGAATTAGGGTTTTGAGTTCAAAATTAGGGTTTGGAAAACTAGGTTCTCCGGTTAAATTTAGGTTTAGGATCAAAATTAGGTTTAGGGTTTGAATTAGGGTTTTGAGTTTAAAATAGGTTTTGGGTTAAAAATAAGGTTAGGGTGTGGGGTTAAAATTTGGGTATTGGGTCCAAATTAGGGTTTTGGGTCAAAATTAGAGTTTAGGGTTTGAATTAAGGTTTTGAGTTAAAATAGGGTTTGGGGACAAAAATAGGGTTAGAATTAGGCTTTTGGTTTAAAATAGGGTTTCGGGTCAAAATTAGGTCTGGGGTCGGATTTAGGTTTAAGGTTAGAAATGGGGTTCTTAGTTAAAAGATTGAGTTTCTGGGGTCAAAAATAGTTTTAAAATTAGGGTTTTCGTCAAAATTTGGGTTTAGGATCAAAATTAGGTTTTGGGTTAAATGAGGTTTTGAGTTTAAAATAGGATTTTGGGTCAAAATAAGGTTATAATTAGGGTTTGGGTCAAAACTCGGGTTTGGATCCAAATTATATTTTGGATCAAATTTGTGGTCAAAATTTAGGTTTACGGTTGAATTAAGGTTTGAGTTAAAAATAGGGTTTTTGTCAAAAATATTGTAGAATTAGGGTTTGTGGGTCAAAATTAGGGTTTTGGGTTAAAATTAGGTTTTTAGAGTAAAAATTAGTGTTTTTGGAACAAATTAGATTTTGAGTTAAAATTAGGTTTTTGGGTCTATCTGGTTAAAATTAGGTTCTTTATCAAAATTAGCGGTTTAGGGAGATTAGATTTGATTTAGAATTAGGTTTTGGTTTAAAATTAGGTTTTGGTCATAATATAGGTTCTGGCAATTTAGGTTATCATGCAATTGGTTAAAATTAGGGTTTTGGTCATGGGGAAATTAGGGTTTTATGTTAAAATTAAAATTTAGTTCTTTTTTGGGTTTGGTTGGGTTTGTTTGTTTTTGGTCGTTGGGTTGTTGTTTGGGTCTTGCTTTTGTAAAATTTTGGTTTTGGGGTTTGGTTTTTTTATTGGTGGTTCCCGGTGTTGGGTTTGGGGTCGCTTTGTTGTCTTGGGTTTTGGGGTTTGTTTTGGTTTTTTTTCTTAGGTAGGTTACAATTAGGTTTAGTATCAAAATCTTAGGGTTTAGTGGTTCGGATTAGGTTGAAAGTTAAAAATAGGATTTTGTCAATATTAGGGTTAGAATTAAGTTTTGGGTCAAAAATTTATATTTGGGTTAAAATTAGGTTTTTGGGGTTAAAATTAGGGTTATGGTTTAAAATTAGGTTTCATGTGAGAACCATGGTTCCCCGGGGTCAATATTTCAAGTTTATTTTTGGTTAGAATTAGGTTTTAGTTAAAATTAGGTTCGGGTCAAATTTAGGTCCAATCAGGTATAGGGGAGGTTTGAAATTAGGTTTGGAGTTTAAAATTGGGTTCGGGGTCAAAAATAGGTTAGACTCAAACCCATTTCCCAAAACCATATTTAACCCAAACTCAAAAATGTGGTTCAAAATATGGTCAACCGGTTTTGCTTGAAATTTAGGTCCAAATTAGGGTTTAGGGGGTTTGAAATAGGTTTCTGAGTTTAAAATAGTGTTTGGTAAAAAATAAGATAGAATTAGGTTTTGATTAAAAATTAGGTTTTGGCAAAACTAGGGTTTCGGTCAAATTTCAGGGTTTAGGATCAAAATTAGCGTTTAGGGTTTGAATTATGGTTTTGATTTAAAAATAGGTTTTAAGTCAAAAATAAGGTTCTAGGGGTTTAGGGGTTAAAATTTGGTATTGGGTACAACCAAATTATGTTTTTGGTTCAAAATTAGAGTTTAGGGTTTGAATTAAGGTTTTCTTGAGTTAAAATATGGTTTGGGGTAAAAATAGGGTTAGAATTAGGTTTTGGTCTTAAAATTTGGTTTTGGTCTATAATTAGGGGTTCTTGGCCTGATTTAGGGTTTAAGGTTTGAAATGGGGTTGTCGCTAACATTGCACTGGGGTCAAAAATAGTTTTTAAATTAGGGTTTTCGTTGTACCACATGGGTCAAAAATTAGGTTTGGGTCAAATGAGGTTTTGAGTAAAAAATAGGATTTTGTGTCAAAATAGGGTTATAATTAAATGGCTCGGGGTCAAAACTTGGGTTTTGGATCCAAATTGGGGTTTTGGACCAAATTTGGATTTTGGTCAAAAATTAAGGTTTACTGCTTGAATTAAGGCTTTGAGTTAAAAATAGGTTTTTTGTCAAAAAAATATGGTAAGAATTAGGTTTTGGGGTCAAAAATTAGCGCTCCGGGCTAATATTAGGTTTCTGGGGCAAAAATTAGTGTTTTTGGAACAAATTAGGCTTTAGTTAAAAATAGGTTTTTGGGTCAAAAATAGGTTAAAATTAGGTTCTTGGTCAAAATTTAGCGGGCTAGTGGTTAGAATTAGGTTTGGTTTAAAATTAGGGTTTTGGTCAAAATTAGGGTTTTGGTCTGATTTAGGTTAGGTCAAAATTAGGGTTTGGGGTCAAAAGGTGGTTAAAATTAGTTTTGTCAAAATTGTGTTTTAGGTTACAATTAGGGTTTAGTATCAAAATTAGGGTTTAGGGTTTGGATTAGGTTTTGAGTTAAAATAGGATTTGGTCAAAGTTGTACAATTAAGGTTTTGGGTCAAAATTAGGCTTTAGTTAAAATTAGGTTTCAAAATTAGGGTTATTGTTTAAAATTGCAGTTCTGTGAAAATTAGGTTTGGGGTCGTATTTGAAGAAATGAATTAGGTTTTGGTTAGTGCTAGGGTTAAATTGTGGTTTTTTTGTCAAAATTAGGCTTCTAGGTTACAATTAGTGTTTAGTATCAAAATTTGCTTTAGGTTTGGATTAGGTTTTGAGTTAAAATAGACTTAACAAAGTTATGGTTAGAATTAAGGTTTTCTTAGTCAAAATTAGTATTTTCGCTAAATTAGGGTTTGAAGTAAAATTAGGGTTATTGTTTAAAATTAGGTTTCAGAAAATTAGACTCTGGTCAATATTCTAAGCTTAGGGTTTGAATTAGGTTAGAATTAGGGTTTTAGTTAAAATTAGGTCTCCTGGGGTCAAATTTAGGGTCCAAATTAGGGTTTAGGGTTTGAAATAGGTTTTGAGTTTAAAATTAGGGTTTAGTCAAAAATAGGTACTCAACCCTATTTTTGTCCCAAAACCATATTTTAACCCAAACTCAAAATAGGTTTCAAAATATGGTCAACGCTTATTAGAAATTTAGGTCCAAAATTAGGTCAGGTTTTGGAAATAGGTTTGAGTTTGAATTTAGTGTTTAGTCAAAAATAGGGTTAGAATTATGGTTTTGAGTTAAAATTAGGTTTTGGAAAACTAGGGTTCTGGGTCAAATTTAGGGTTTATGATCAAAATTAGGGTTTAGGGTTTGAAATTAGGGGCTTTGAGTTTAAATAGGGTTTCGTCAAAAATAAGGTTCTAGGGTTCGGGGGTTAAAAGATTTGGGTATTGGGTCCAAATTATGGTTTTGGTTCAAAAATTAGAGTTTAGGTTTGAATTAAGGTTTTCATTTAAAATATGGTTTGGACAAAAATAATAAGTTAGAATTAGGGTTTTGCTCTAAAATTAGGTTTCGGTCAAAAATTAGGGGTTCCGGCTCCGGATTTAGGTTTGCTGTTTGAAATGGGGTTGTCATGCTTAAGACATGGGTTTTGGGTCAAAATAATTTTAGAATTAGGTTTTCGTTAAATTAAGCTACGTGGGTCAAAAATTAGGTTTTTTGGTCAAATGAGGTTTTGAGTAAAAATAGGATTTTTGTGTCAAAATAGTCATTATCATCAGGCTCAGTCAAACTTGGGTTTTGGATCCAATGGCTCTTGGACCAAATTTGGGTTTTGGTCAAAATTAAGGTTTCACTGCTTGAATTAAGGTTTTGAGTTAAAAAATAGGGTTTTTGTCAAAA
>JAUPTC010001094.1:0-29276 GCA_030762895.1 Sophora flavescens
TTTATTGGGATTAATTGAAAAATATTGTTAATTTTCGGATTTTTCACTCATCCTGACCTTGTTGCCTTGCACAGAGCATAACTAGAGCTACAAATATCGGATTTTGGTGATCTTGCTGTCCCTAGAAAGATAAGGAAGAGTCCTACAATTTCAGTTTTCCCAAGAATTGTCAAATTAGGCCAAAATCAAGGCTAAATTGGGTCCCGACTTCTATGGTGTGGATCAATGCGCAGTCCATGATGGTCCTTCACTTAAATGGGCCTAACTTACTCATTGTAAGCCCAATTAAGGCATATAATACCTTGTTGGAAAGCTTATTCAGAGGCCCTTAATTTGTTCTAGGGTTAGGTCAGGATTAATAAGCATAAATAGCAGTTTACAGCCGCACAACCCTGACAGAGACGGAAATTAGACAACTTTTACAATCATTGTTTTTGCTTTTACATTATTGGGCTTAATTAGGCTTAATTGCTAAACATTGTTATTTTTCGGATTTTTCACCCATCCTGACCTTGTTGCCTTGCGCAGGGCATAACTTGAGCTACAGATATCGGATTTTGGTGATCTTGCTGTCCCTAGAAAGATAAGGAAGAGACCTACAATTTCAGGATTCACAAGAATTGTCAAATTAGGCCCAAATCAAGGCTAAATTGGGTCCCGAGTTCTTTGGCGTGGATCAGTGTGCAGTCCATGATGTTCCTTCCCTTAAATGGGCCTAACTTACTCATCTTAAGCCCAATTAAAGCATATGATACCTTGTTGGAAAGCTTATTCAGAGACCCTTAATTTGGTCTAGGGTTAGGTCATATTAATAAGCATAAATATCAGTTTACAGCAGCACAAGACAGAGAGAGACGGAAAATAGACAACTTTTACAATAATTGTTTTTGCTTTTACATTATTGGGCTTAATTGGTCTTAATTGCTAAACATTGTTAATTTTCATATTTTTCACTCATCCTGACCTTGTTGCCTTGCGCAGAGCATAACTTGAGCTACAGATTTCGGATTTTGGTGATCTTGCTGTCCCTAGAAAGATAAGGAAGAGTCCTACAATTTTAGTTTTCCCAAGAATTGTCAAATTAGGCCAAAATCAAGGCTAAATTGGGTCCTGACTTCTATGGTGCGGATCAGTGCGCAGTCCATGATGGTCCTTCACTTAAATAGGCCTAACTTACTCATTGTAAGGCCAATTAAGGCATATAATACCTTGTTGGAAAGCTTATTCAGAGGCCCTTGATTAGGTATAGGGTTAGGTCAGGATTAATAAGCATAAACAGCAGTTTACAACCGTACAAGCCAGAGAGAGACGAAAATTAGACAACTTTTACAATCATTGTTTTTGCTTTTACGTTATTGGGCTTAATTGCTAAACATTGTTAATTTTCGGATTTTTCACTCATCCTAACGTTATTGCCTTGCGCAGAGCATAACTAGTGCTAAAGATATCGGATTTTGGCGATCTTGCTATCCCTAGAAAGATAATGAAGAGACCTACAATTTCAGGTGTCAAAATGATTGTCAAATAGGCCAAAATCAAGGCTATATTGGGTCCCGAGAGTTCTCCGGTGCGGATCGATGCCACAGTCCATGATGTTCCTTCACTTAAATGTGCCTAACTTACTCATCTTAAGCCCAATTAAGGCATATGATACCTTGTTGGAAAGCTTAGGCAGAGGTCCTTAATTTTTTCAAGGGTTAGGTCAAGATTTATTGGCATAAATAGCAGTTTTCAGCCGCACAAGCCAGAGACAGACGGAAATTAGACAACTTTTACAATCGTTGTTTTTGCTTTTACAATACTGGGGTTAATTGGGCTTAATTGCTAAACATTATTAATTTTCGGATTTTTCACTCATCCTGACTTTGTTGCCCTGCGCAGAGCAAACTAGAGCTACAGATATCGGATTTTGGTGATCTTACTGTCCCTAGAAAGATAAGGAAGAGTCCTACGATTTCCGATTTCCCAAGAATTGTCAAGTTAGGCCAAAATCAAGGCTAAATGTCCCGAGTTCTATGGCACGGATCAGTGCGCAATCTGTGATGTTCCTTCACTTAAATGGACCTAACTTACTCATCTTAAGCCCAATTAAGGAATATAATACCTTGTTGGAAAGGTTGTTCAGAGGCCCTTAATTTGGTATAGGGTTAGGTCAGGATTAATAAGCATAAATATCAGTTTACAGCCGCACAAACCAGAGAGAGACAGAAATTAGACAACTTTTACAATCGTTGTTTTTGCTTTTACATTATTGGGCTTAATTGCAACACATTGTTAATTTTCGGATTTTTCACTCATCCTGACCTTGTTGCCTTGCATAGAGCATAACTAGAGCTACAGATATCGGATTTTGGTGATCACGCTGTCCCAAGAA
This sequence comes from Sophora flavescens, assembly GCA_030762895.1. Taxonomy (NCBI): domain Eukaryota; kingdom Viridiplantae; phylum Streptophyta; class Magnoliopsida; order Fabales; family Fabaceae; genus Sophora; species Sophora flavescens. Next base: position 2,375 of record JAUPTC010001094.1, read on the forward strand.
AGATAAGGAAGAGACCTATAATTTCAGGTTTCAAAAGAATTGTCAAATTGCCCAAAATCAAGGCTAAATTGGGTCCCGATTTCTCTGGTGCGGATCAGTGCGCTGTCCATGATGTTCCTTCACTTAAATGGGCCTAACTTACTCATCGTAAGCCCAATTAAGGCATATGATCTCTTGTTGGAAAGCCTATTCAGAGGCCCTTAATTTGTTCTAGGATTACGTCAGGATTAATAAGCATAATTAGCAGTTTACAGCCGCACAAGCCAGAGACAGACGGAAATTAGGCAACTTTTACAATCATTTTTTTTTGCTTTTACATTATTGGGCTTAATTGGGCTTAATTGCTAAACATTGTTATTTTTCGGAATTTTCACTCATCCTGACCTTGTTGCCTTGCGCAGAGCATAACTAGAGCTATAGATATCGGATTTTGGTGATCTTGCTGTCCCTAGAAAGACAAGGAAGAGACCTACAATTTCAGGTTTCACAAGAATTTTCAAATTAGGCCCAAATCAAGGCTAAATTGGGTCCCGAGTTCTCTGGTGTGGATCAGTGTGCAATCCATGATGTTCCTTCACTTAAATGGGCCTAACTTACTCTTCTTAAGCCCACTTAAAGCATATGATACCTTGTTGGAAAGCTTATTCAGAGACCCTTAATTTGGTCTAGGGTTGGGTCATGAATAATAAGCATGAATATCAGTTTACAGCCGCACAAGCCAGAGAGACGAAAATTAGACAACTTTTACAATCATTGTTTTCGCTTTTACATTATTGGACTTAATTGGGATTAATTGCTAAACATTGTTAATTTTCGGATTTTTCACCCATCCTGACCTTGTAGCCGTGCTCAGAGCATAACTAGAGTTACAGATATCGGATTTTGGTAATCTTGCTGTCCCTAGAAAGATAAGGAAGAGACCTACAGTTTCAGGTTTCACAAGAATTGTCAAATTAGGCCAAAATCAAAGCAAAATTGGGTCCCGATTTCTCTGCAACGGATCAGTGTGCAGTCCATTATGTTCCTTCACTTAAATGGGCCTAACTTACTCATCTTAAGCCCAATTAAGGCATATGATACCTTGTTGGAAAGCTTATTCAGAGGCCCTTAATTTGGTGTAGGGTTAGGTCAGTATTAATAAGCATAAATAGCAGTTTACAGCCGCACAAGCCAGAGACACACGGAAATTAGACAACTTTTACAATCATTGTTTTTGCTTTTACATTATTGGGCTTAATTGGTCTTAATTGCTAAACATTGTTAATTTTCGGATTTGTCACTCATCCTGACCTTGTTGCCATGTGCAGAGCATAACTAGAGCTACAGATATCGGATTTCGGTGATCTTGCAGTCCCTTGAAACATAAGGTAGAGACCTACAATTTCGGGTATCATAAGAATTGTCAAATTAGGCTAAAATCAAGGCTAAATTGGGTCCCGAGTTCTCTGGCACGGATTAGTGTGCTGTCCATGATGTTCCTTCACTTAAATGTGCCTAACGTACTCATCTTAAGCCTAATTAAGGCATATGATACATTGTTGGAAAGCTTATTCAGAGGCCCTCAATTTGGTCTAGGGTTAGGGGAGTATTAATAAGCATAAATAGCAGTATATAACCGCACAAGCCAGAGATAGACAAAAATTAGACAACTTTTACAATAATTGTCTTTGCTTTTACATTATTGGGCTTAATTGGGCTTAATTGCTAAACATTGTTAATTTTCAGATTTTTCACTCATCCCGACCTTGTTGCCTTGCGCAGAGCATAACTTGAGCTACAGATATCGGATTTCGGTGATCTTGCAGTCCCTTGAAAGATAAGGTAGAGACCTACAATTTCGGGTATCATAAGAATTGTCAAATTAGGCTAAAATCAATGCTAAATTGGGTCCCGAGTTCTCTGGCGCGGATTAGTGTGCTGTCCATGATGTTCCTTCACTTAAATGTGCCTAACGTACTCATCTTAAGCCTAATTAAGGCATATGATACCTTGTTGGAAAGCTTATTCAGAGGCCCTCAATTTGGTCTAGGGTTAGAGGAGTATTAAGAAGCATAAATAGCAGTATATAACCGCACAAGCCAGAGATAGACGGAAATTAGACAACTTTTACAATCATTGTTTTTGTTTTTACATTATTGGGCTTAATTGGGGTTAATTGCTAAACATTGTTAATTTTCGGACTTTTCACTCAACCCGACCTTGTTGCCTTGTGCAGAGCATAACTAGAGCTACAGATATCGGATTTTGGTGATCTTGCTGTCCCTAGAAAGATAAGGAAGAGTCCTACAATTTCAGGTTTCCCCAGAATTGTCAAATTAGGTTAAAATCAAGGCCAAATTGGGTCGCGCCTTCTATGGTGTGGATCAGTGCGCAGTCCATGATGTTCCTTCAGTTAAATGGGCCTAACTTACTCATCTTAAGCCGAATTAAGGCATATAATACCTTGTTGGAAAGCTTATTCAGAGGCCCTTAATTTGGTATAGGGTTAGGTCAGGATTAATAAGCATAAATAGCATTTTACAGCCGCAGAACCCAGAGAGAGACGGAAATTAGACAACTTTTACAATCATTGTTTTTACGTTTACATTATTGGGCTTAATTGCTAAACATTGTTAATTTTCGAATTTTTCACTCATCTTGACCTTATTGCCTTGCGCAGACATAACTAGAGCTAAAGAATTGCCAAATAGGCCAAAATCAAGGCTATATTGGGTCCCGAGTTCTCGGGCGCAGATCAGTGCGCAGTCCATGATGTTCCTTCACTTAAATGTGCCTAACTTACTCATCTTAAACCCAATTAAGGCATATGATACTTTGTTGGAAAGCTTATTCAGAGGCTCTTAATTTGGTCAAGGGTTAGGTCAGGATTAGTAGGCATAAATAGCAGTTTACAGCCGCACAAGCCAGAGAGAGACGGAAATTAGACAACTTTTACAATCATTGTTTTTGTTTTTACATTATTGGGCTTAATTTGGCTTAATTGGTTAACATTGTTATTTTTCGTTTTTTTCACTCATCTTGACCTTGTTACCTTGCACAGAGCATAACTCGAGCTACAGATATCGGATTTTGGTGATCTTGCTGTCCCTAGAAAGATAAGGAAGAGACCTCCAATTTCGGGTAACACAAGAGTTGTCAAATTAGGCCAAAATCAAGGCTAAATTGGGTCCCGAGTTCTCTGGCGCGGATCAGTGCGCAGTCCATGATGTTCCTTCACTTAAATGTGCCTAACTTACTCATCTTAAGCCTAATTATGGCATATGATACCTTGTTGGAAAGCTTATTCAGAGGCCCTTAATTTTGTCTAGGGTTAGGGCAGTATTAATAAGCATAAATAGCAGTATATAGCGGCACAAGCCAGAGATAGACGAAAATTAGACAACTTTTACAAACATTGTTTTTGTTTTTACATTATTGGGCTTAATTGGGGTTAATTGCTAAACATTTTTAATTTTCGGACTTTTCACTCATCCCGACCTTGTTGCCTTGCGCGGAGCATAACTAGAGCTACAGATATCAGATTTTGGTGATCTTGCTATCCCTAGTAAGATAAGGAAGAGTCCTACAATTTCAGGATTCCCAAGAATTGTCAAATTAGGCCAAAATCAAGGCTAAATTGGGTCCAGAGTTCTATGGCGCGGATTAGTGCGCCGTCCAAGATGTTCCTTCACTTAAATGGGCCTAACTTACTCATCTGAAGCCCAATTAAGGCATATAATGCCTTGTAGGAAAGCTTATTCAGAGGCCCCTAATTTGGTATAGGGTTAGGTCCGGATTAATAAGCATAAACAACAGTTTACAGCCGCACACGCCAGAGAGAGACCGAAATTAGACAAATTTTACAATCATTATTTTTGCTGTTTCATTATTGGGCTTAATTGCTAAACATTGTTAATTTTCGGATTTTTCACTCATCCTGACCTTGTTGCCTTGCGCAGAGCATAACTAGAGCTACAGATATCGGATTTTGGTGATGTTGTTGTCCCTAGAATGATAAGGAAGAGGCCAACAATTTCAGGTTTCAAAAGAATTTCAAATAGGCCAAAATCAAGGCTAAATTGGGTCTCGAGTTCTCTGGCGCGGATCAGTGTGCTGTCCATGATGTTCCTTCACTTAAATGGTCCTAACTTACTCATCATAAGCCCAATTTAGGCATATGATACCTTGTTGGAAAGCCTATTCAGAGGCCCTTAATTTGTTCTAGGGTTACGTCAGGATTAATAAGCATAAATAGCAGTTTACAGCCGCACAAGCCAGAGACAGACGGAAATTAGACAAGTTTTAGAATCATTGTTTTTGCTTTTACATTATTGGGCCTAATTGGACTTAATTGCTTAACTTTGTTATTTTACGGATTTTTCACTCATCCTGACCTTGTTGCCTTGCGCAGAGCATAACTAGAGCTACAGATATCGGTTTTGGTGATCTTGTTGTCCCTAGAAAGATAAGGAAGAGTCCAACAATTTCAGGTTTCCCAAGATTTGTCAAATTAGGCAAAAATCAAGGCTAAATTGGGTCCCGAGTTCTATGGGGCGGATCAGTGCGCAGTCCATGATGTTCCTTCACTTAAATGGGCCTAATATACTCATCTTAAGCCCAATTAAGGCTTATAATACCTTGTTGGAAAGCTTATTCAGAGGCCCTTAATTTGGTATAGGGTTAGGTCATGATTAATAAGCATAAACAACAGTTTACAACCGCACAAGCCAGAGAGAGACGGAAACTACACAACTTTTACAATCATTGTTTTTACTTTCACATTATTGGGCTTAATTGCTAAACATTGTTAATTTTCGGATTTTTCACTCATCCTGACCTTGTTGCCTTGCATAGAGCATAACTAGAGCTACAGATATCGGATTTTGGTGATGTTACTGTCCCTATAAAGATAAGGAAGAGACCTACAATTTCTGGTGTCACAAAAATTGTCAAATTAGGCCAAAATCAAGGCTAAATTAGGTCCCTAGTTCTCTGGCATGGATCAGTGCGCAGTCCATGATGTTCCTTCACTTAAATGGGTCTAACTTACTCATCTTAAGCCCAATTAAGGCATATGATACCTTGTAGGAAACCTTATTCAGAGGACCTTAATTTGGTCTAGGGTTATGTCAGGATTAATAAGCTTAAATAGCTGTTCACAGCCGCACAAGCCAGAGAGAGATGGAAATTAGACAACTTTTACAATCTTTGTTTTTGCTTTTACATTAATTGGCTTAATTGGGCTTAATAGCTAAACATTATTAATTTTCGGATTTTTCACTCATCCTGTCCTTGTTACCTTGCGCAGAGCATAACTGGAGCCACAGATATCGGATTTTGGTGATCTTTCTGTCCCTAGAAAGATAATGAAGAGACCTACAAATTCAGGCTTCACAAGAATTGTCAAATTAGGCCCTAATCACGGTTAAATTGGGTCCCGAGTTTTCTGGCGTGGATCTGTGCGTAGTCCATGATGTTCCTTCACTTAAATGGGCCTAACTTACTCATCTTAAGCCCAATTAAGGCGTATGATACCTTGTTGGAAATCTAATTCAGAGGCCCTTAATTTGGTCTAGGGTTATTTCAGGATTAATTAGCATAAATAGCAGTTTACAGCCGCACAATTCAGAGAGAGATGGAAATTAGACAACTTTTACAATCATTGTTTTTACTTTTACATTAATGGGGTTAATTGGGCTTAATTGCTAAACATTGTTAATTTTCCAATTTTTCACTCATCCTGACCTTGTTGCCTTGCGCAGAGAATAACTAGAGCCACAGATATCGGATTTTGGTGATCTTGCTGTCCCTATAAAGATAAGGAAGAGACCTACAATTTCAGGCTTTACAAGAATTGTCAAATTAGGCCCAAATCCAGGATAAATTGGGTCCCGAGTTCTCCTGGCGTGGATCGATCATGCAGATCCATGATGTTCCTTCACTTAAATGGGCCTAACTTACTCATCTTAAGCATAATTAAGGCGTATGATTCCTTGTTGGAATGCTTATTCAGAGGCCCTTCATTTGGTCTACGGTTTGGTCAAGATTAATAAGCATAAATTGCAGTTTACAGCCGCACAAGCCAGAGAGACGGAAATTAGACAACTTTTACAATCATTGTTTTTGCTTTTAAATTATAGGGCATAATTGGTCTTAATTGATAAACATTTTTAATTTTCTGATTTTTCTCTCATCCTGACCTTGTTGTCTTGCGCAGAGCATAACTAGAGCTACAGATATCAGATTTTGGTGATCTTGTTGTCCCTAGAAAGATAAGGAAGAGACCTACAATTTCAGGTCCCAAGAATTGTCAAATTTGGCCAAAATCAAGCTTAAATTGGGTCCCGAGTTCTATGGGGCAGATCAGTGCGCAGTCCGTGATGTTCCTTCACTTAAATGGGCCTAACATACTCATCTTAAGCCCAATTAAGGCTTGTAATACCTTGTTGGAAAGCTTATTCAGAGGCCCTTAATTTGGTATAGGGTTAGGTCATGATTAATAAGCATAAACAACCGTTTACAGCCGCCTAAGCTAGAGAGAGACGGAAATTAGACAACTTTTACAATCATTGTTTTTGCTTTTACATTATTGGAGTTAATTGGGATTAATTGCTAAACATTGTTAATTTTCGGAATTTTCACTCATCCTGACCTTGTTGCCTTGCGCAGAACCTTACTAGACCTACAGATATCGGATTTTGGTGATCTTGCTGTCCCTTAAAAGATAAGGAAGAGACCTACAATTTCAGGTTTCACAAGAATTGTCAAATTAGGTCAAAATCAAGGCTATATTGGGTCCCGAGTTCTCTGGCGCAGATCAGTGCGCAGTCCATGATGTTCCTTCACTTAAATGGGCCTAACTTACTCATCTTTAGCCCAATTAAGGAATATAATACCATGTTGGAAAGATTATTCAGAGGCCTGTAATTTGGTCTAGAGTTAGGTCAGGATCAATAAGACAACTTTTACAATCATTGTTTTCGGTTTTACATTATTGGGCTTAATTGGGCTGAACTGCTAAACATTGTTAATTTTCTAATTTTTCACTCATCCTGACCTTGTTGCCTTGCGGAGAGCATAACTGGAGCCACAGATATCGGATTTTGGTGATCCCGCTGTCCCTAGAAAGATAAGGAAAAGACCTACAATTTCAGGTTTCACAAGAATTGTCAAATTAGGCCCTAATCAAGGTTAAATTGGGTCCCGAGTTTTCAGGTGTGGATCTGTGCGCAGTCCATGATGTTCCTTCACTAAAATGGGCCTAACTTACTCATCGTAAGCCCAATTAGGGAATATGATACCTTGTTGGAAAGCTAATTCAGAGGCCCTTAATTTGGTCTAGGGTTATTTCAGGATTAATTAGCATAAATAGCAGTTTACAGCCGCACAAGCCAGAGAGAGATGGAAATTAGACAACTTTTACAATCATTGTTTTTACTTTTACATTAATGGGCTTAATTGGGCTTAATTGCTAAACACTGTTAATTTTCCAATTTTTCACTCATCCTGACCTTGTTGCCTTGCGCAGAGAATAACTAGAGCCACAGATATCGGATTTTGGTGATCTTGCTGTCCCTATAAAGATAAGGAAGAGACCTACAATTTCAGGCGTTACAAGAATTGTCAAATTAGGCCCAAATCCAGGCTAAATTGGGTCCCGAGTTCTCTGGCGTGGATCAGTGCGCAGTCCATGATGTTCCTTCACTTAAATGGGCCTAACTTACTCATCTTAAGCACAATTAAGGCATATGATTCCTTGTTGGAAAGCTTATTCAGAGGCCCTTCATTTGGTATACGGTTTGGTCAAGATTAATAAGCATAAATTGCAGTTTACAGCCGCACAAGCCAGAGAGAGACGGAAATTAGACAACTTTTACAATCATTGTTTTTGCTTTTAAATTATAGGGCATAATTGGGCTTAATTGCTAAACATTGTTAATTTTCGGATTTTTCTCTCATCCTGACCTTGTTGTCTTGCGCAGAGCATAACTAGAGCTACAGATATCAGATTTTGGTGATCTTGTTGTCCCTAGAAAGATAAGGAAGAGACCTACAATTTCAGGTTTCCCAAGAATTGTCAAATTTGGCCAAAATCAAGCTTAAATTGGGTCCCGAGTTCTATGGGGCAGATCAGTGCGCAGTCCATGATGTTCCTTCACTTAAATGGGCCTAACATACTCATCTTAAGCCCAATTACGGCTTGTAATACCTTGTTGGAAAGCTTATTCAGAGGCCCTTAATTTGGTATAGGGTTAGGTCATGATTAATAAGCATAAACAACAGTTTACAGCCGCCTAAGCCAGAGAGAGACGGAAATTAGACAACTTTTACAATCATTGTTTTTGCTTTTACATTATTGGGGTTAATTGGGATTAATTGCTAAACATTGTTAATTTTCGGAATTTTCACTCATCCTGACCTTGTTGCCTTGCGCAGAACCTTACTAGACCTACAGATATCGGATTTTGGTGATCTTACTAACCCTTAAAAGATAAGGAAGAGACCTACAATTTCAGGTTTCACAAGAATTGTCAAATTAGGTCAAAATCAAGGCTATATTGGGTCCCGAGTTCTCTGGCGCAGATCAGTGCGCAGTCCATGATGTTCCTTCACTTAAATGGGCCTAACTTACTCATCTTTAGCCCAATTAAGGCATATAATACCATGTTGGAAAGATTATTCAGAGGTCTGTAATTTGGTCTAGAGTTAGGTCAGGATCAATAAGACAACTTTTACAATCATTGTTTTCGCTTTTACATTATTGGGCTTAATTGGGCTTAACTGCTAAGCATTGTTAATTTTCTGATTTTTCACTCATCCTGACCTTGTTGCCTTGCGCAGAGCATAACAGGAGCCACAGATATCGGATTTTGGTGATCTCGCTGTCCCTAGAAAGATAAGGAAAAGACCTACAATTTCAGGTTTCACAAGAATTGTCCAATTAGGCCCTAATCAAGGTTAAATTGGGTCCTGAGTTTTCAGGCGTGGATCTGTGCGCAGTCCATGATGTTCCTTCACTAAAATGGGCCTAACTTACTCATCTTAAGCCCAATTAGGGAATATGATACCTTGTTGGAAAGCTAATTCAGAGGCCCTTAATTTGTTCTAGGGTTATGTCCGGATTAATCAGCATAAATAGCAGTTTACAGCCGCACAAGCCAGAGAGAGACGGAAATTAGACATCTTTTACAATCATTGTTTTTTCTTTTACATTAATGGGCTCAATTGGGCTTAATTTACAAGAATTGTCAAATTAGGGAAAAATCAAGGATAAATTGGGTCCCGAGTTCTCTGGCACGAATCAATGCGCAGACCATGGTGTTCATTCACTTAAATGGGCCTAACTTACTCATCTTTAGCCCAATTAGGGCATATGATACCGTGTTGGAAAGCTTATTCAGAGGCCCTTAATTTGGTATATGGTTAGGTCAGGATTAATAAGCATAAATAGCAGTTTACAGCCGCAGAAACCAGAGAGAGACGAAAATTAGACAACTTTTAAAAGCTTTGTTTTTTATTTTACATTATTGGGCTTAATTGCTAAACATTGTTAATTTTTGGATTTTTCACTTAGCCTGACATTGTTGCCTTGTGCAGAGCATAAGTAGAACTACATATATCGGTTTTTGGTGATCTTGCTGTCCCTAGAAAGATAAGGAAGAGACCTACAATTTCTGGTTTCACAAGAATTGTCAAATTTGGCCAAAATCAAGGCGAAATTTGGTTCCGAGTTCTTTGGTACGGATCAGTGCGGAGTCCATGATGTTCCTTCGCTTAAATGGGCCTAACTTACTCATCTTAAGCCCAATTAAGGCATATGATATCTTGTTGGAAAGCATATTCATAGGCCCTTAATTTGGTCTAGGCTTAGGTCAGTATTAATAAGAGTAAACAGCAGTTCACAACCGCACAAGACTAAGAGAGACGTAAATTAGACAACCTTTATGTTCATTGTTTTTGCTTTTACATTTTTGGGCTTAATTGGGCTTAATTGCTAAACATTGTTAATTTTCGGATTTTTCATCATCCTGGCCTTGTTGCCTTGTGCAGAGCATAACTGGAGCTACAGATATCGGATTTTGGTTATCTTGCTGTCCCTAGAAACATATGGAAGAGACCTTCAATTTCAGGTTTCATAAGAATTGTCAAATTAGGCCAAAATCAAGGCTACATTGGGTCTCGAGTTCTCTGGCGTGGTTTAGTGCGCAGTCAATGATGGTCCTTTACTTAACTGGGCCTAACTTACTCATCTAAACCCCAATTAAGGCATATGATACCTTGTCGGAAAGCTTATTCAGAGGCCCTTAATTTGGTGTAGGTTAGGTCAGGATTATTAAGCATAAGTAGCAGTTTACAGCTGCACAAGCCCGAGAGAGATGGAAATTAGACAACTTTTATAATCATTGTTTTTGGTTTTACATTATTGGGCTAAATTGGGCTTAATTGCTAAACATTGTTAATTTTCGGATTTTTCACTCTTCCTGACCTTGTTGCCTTGTGTAGAGCATAACTAGAGCTACAGATTTCGAATTTTGGTGATCTTGCTGTCCCTAGAAAGATAAGGAAGAGACCTACAATTTCAGGTTTCACAAGAATTGTCAAATTAGGTCAAAATCAAGATTAAATTGGAGCCCGAGTTCTCTGGCACGGATGAGTGCGCAGTCAATGATGTTCCTCCACTTAAATGGGCCTAACTTACTCATCTTAAGCCCAATTAAGGCATATGATACCTTGTTGAAAGCTTATTCAGAGGCCCTTAATTTGGTCTAGGGTTAGGTCAGGATTAATAAGCATAAATAGCAGTTTACAACCGCACAAGCCAGGGAGAGACGGAAATTAGATAACTTTTACAATCATTGTTTTTGCTTTTACATAATTGAGCATAATTGCTAAACATTATTAATTTTCGTATTTTTCACTCATCCTGACCTTGTTGCCTTGCACAGAGCATAACTAGAGCTACAAATATCGGATTTTGGTGATCTTTGGTTCCCTAGAAACCTACAATTTCAGGTTTCGAAAGAATTGTCAAATTATGCCAAAATCAAGGCTAAATTGGGACTCGAGTTCTCTGGCACGGATTAGTGCGCAGTCCATGATGTTCCTTCACTTAAATGGGCCTAACATACTCATCTTAAGCCCAATTAAGGCATATGATACCTTGTTGGAAAGCTTATTCAGAGACCCTTAATTTGGTCTATGGTTAGGCTAGGATAAAAAGCATAAATAGTAGTTTACAGCCGCACAAACCATAGAGAGACGGAAATTAGACAACTTTTACAATCATTGTTTTTACTTTTACATTATTGGGCTTAATTGGGCTTAATTGCTAAACATTGTTAATTTTTGGATTTTTCACTCATCCTGACCTTGTTGCCTTGCGTAGAGCATAACTTGAGCTACATATATCTGATTTTGGTGATCTTGTTGTCCATAGAAAGATAAGGAAGAGACCTACAATTTCAGGTTTCACAAGAATTGTAAAATTAGGCAAAGATCAAGGCTAAATTGGTTCCCGAGTTCTCTTGCACGGATCAGTGCGCAGACCATGGTGTTCATTCACTTAAATGGGCCTAACTTACTCATCTTTAGCCCAATTAGGGCATATGATACCGTGTTGGAAAGCTTATTCAGAGGCCCTTAATTTGGTCTAGAGTATGGTCAGGATTAATAAGCATAAATAGCAGGTTACATCTGCACAAGACAGAGAGAGACAGAAATTAGACAACTTTTACAATCATTGTTTTTGCTTTTACATTATTTGGCTTAATTAGTCTTAATTGCTTAACATTGTTAATTTTCGAATTTCTCACTCATCCTGACCTTGTTACCTTGAACAGAGAATAACTAGAGCTACAGATATCAGATTTTGGTGATCTTGCTGTCCCTAGAAAGATAAGGAAGAGACCTATAATTTCAGGTTTCACAAGAATTGTCAAATTAGGCCAAAATCCAGGCTACATTGGGTCCCGAGTTCTCTGGCGCGGATCAGTATGCAGTCCTGTTGGAAAGCTTATTCAGTGGCTCTTAATTTGGTCTAGGGTTTGGTCACGATTAATAAGCATAAATAGCAGCTTACAGTCGCACAAGCCAGAGAGAGATGGAAATTAGACAACCTTAACAATCATTGTTTTTGCTTTTAAATTATTGGGCTTAATAGCTAAACATTGTTAATTTTCGGATTTTTCACTCATTCTGACCTTGTTGCTTTCCGCAGAGCATAACTGGAGCCACATATATCGGATTTTGTTGATCTTGTTGTCCCTAGAAAGATAAGGAAGAGACCTACAATTTCAGGTTTCACAGGAATTGTCAAATGAGGCCAAAATCAATGCAAAATTGGGTCCCGAGTTCTCCTCGGCGGATCGATCGCATGAGTCCATGATGTTCCTTCACTTAAATGGGCCTAACTTACTCATCTTAAGCCCAATTAAGGCATATGGTACCTTGTTGGAAAGCTTATTCAGAGGCACTTAATTTGGTATAGGGTTAGATGAGGATTAATAAGCATAAATAGCAGTTAACAGCCGCACAAGCCAGAAAGAGACGGAAATTAGACAACTTTTACAATCATTGTTTTTGCTTTTACATTATTGGGCTTAATTGCTAAATATTGTTAATTTTCGGAATTTTCACTCATCCTGACCTTGTTGTCTTGCACAGAGCATAACTAGAGCTACAGATATCGGATGTTGTTGATCTTGCCGTCCCCATAAAGATAAGGAAGAGACCTACAATTTCAGGTTTCACAAGAATTGTCAAATGAGGCCAAAATCAATGCTAAATTGGTTCCCGAGTTCTCCGGCGCGGATCGGTCATGCTGATCCATGATGTTCCTTCACTTAAATGGGCCTAACTTACTCATCTTAAGCCCAATTAAGGCATATGGTACCTTGTTGGAAAGCTTATTCAGAGGCACTTAATTTGGTATAGGGTTAGGTGAGGATTAATAAGCATAAATAGCAGTTAACAGCCGCACAAGCCAGAAAGAGACGGAAATTAGACAACTTTTACAATCATTGTTTTTGCTTTTACATTATTGGGCTTAATTGCTAAATATTGTTAATTTTCGGAATTTTCACTCATCCTGACCTTGTTGTCTTGCACAGAGCATAACTAGAGCTACAGATATCGGATGTTGTTGATCTTGCCGTCCCCATAAAGATAAGGAAGAGACCTACAATTTCAGGTTTCACAAGAATTGTCAAATGAGGCCAAAATCAATGCTAAATTGGTTCCCGAGTTCTCCGGCGCGGATCAGTGCGCAGTCCATGATGTTCCTTCACTTAAATGGGCCTAACTTACTCATCTTAAGCCCAATTAAGGCATATGGTACCTTGTTGGAAAGCTTATTCAGAGGCACTTAATTTGGTATAGGGTTAGGTGAGGATTAATAAGCATAAATAGCAGTTTACAGCCGCACAAGCCAGAAAGAGACGGAAATTAGACAACTTTTACAATCATTGTTTTTGCTTTTACATTATTGGGCGTAATTGCTAAACATTGTTAATTTTTGGATTTTTCACTCATCCTGACCTTGTTGTCTTGCACATAGCATAACTAGAGCTACAGATATCGGATGTTGTTGATCTTGCCGTCCCCATAAAGATAAGGAAGAGACCTACAATTTCAGCTTTCACAAGAATTGTCAAATGAGGCCAAAATCAATGCTAAATTGGTTCCCGAGTTCTCCGGCGCGGATCAGTGCGCAATCCATGATGTTCCTTCACTTAAATGGGCCTAACTTACTCATCTTAAGCCCAATTAAGGCATATGGTACCTTGTTGGAAAGCTTATTCAGAGGCACTTAATTTGGTATAGGGTTAGGTGAGGATTAATAAGCATAAATAGCATTTTACAGCCGCACAAGCCAGAAAGAGACGGAAATTAGACAACTTTTACAATCATTGTTTTTGCTTTTACATTATTGGGCTTAATTGCTAAACATTGTTAATTTTCGGATTTTTCACTCATCCTGACTTTGTTGTCTTGCACAGAGCATAACTAGAGCTACAGATATCGGATGTTGTTGATCTTGTCGTCCCCATAAAGATAAGGAAGAGACCTACAATTTCAGGTTTCACAAGAATTGTCAAATTAGGCCAAAATCAAGCCTAAATTGGGTCTCGAGTTCTCTGGCGTGGATTAGTGTGCAGTCCATGATGTTCCTTCACTTTAATGGGCCTAACTTACTCATCTTAAGCCCAAATAAGGCATATGATACCTTGTTGGAAAGCTTATTCAGAGGCCCTTAATTTGGTCTAGGGTTAGGTCAGGATTAATAAGCATAAATAGCAGTTTACAGCCGTACAAGCCAGAGAGAGACGGAAATTAGACAACTTTTACAAACTTTGTTTTTGATTTTACATTGTTGGGCTTAATTGCTAAACATTGTTAATTTTCGGATTTTTCACTCATCCGGACCTTGTTGCCTTGTACAGAGCATAACTAGAGCTACAAATATCGGATTTTGGTGATCTTGCTGTCCCTAGAAAGATAAGGAAGAGACCTACAATTTCTGGTTTCACAGGAATTGTCAAATTTGGCCAAAATCAAGGCTAAATTGGGTTTCGAGTTCTTTGGCTCGGATTAGTGCGCAGTCCATGGTGTTCCTTCACTTAAATGGGCCTAAATTACTCATCTTTACCCCAATTAAGGAATATGATACCTTGTTGTAAAGCTTATTCAGAGGCCCTTAATTTATTATAGGGTTAGGTACGGATTAACAAGCTTAAATAGCAGCTTACAGCCGCACAAATCAGAGGGAGACGAAAATTAGACAACTTTTACAATCATTGTTTTTGCATTTACATTATTGGGCTTAATTGCTAAACATTGTTAATTTTCGGATTTTTCACTCATCCTAACCTTGTTGCCTTCCACAGAGCATAACTTGAGCTATAGATATTGGATTTTGGTTATCTTTGATTCCCTAGAAAGATAAGGAAGAGACCTACAATTTCAGGATTCACTAGAATTGTCAAATTACGCCAAGATCGAGGCTAAATTGGGTCCCAAGTTCTCTGGCACGGATCAGTGCACAGTCCATGATGTTCCTTCACTTAAATGGGCCTCACTTACTCACCTTAAGCCCAATTAAGGCATATGATGCCTTGTTGGAAAGCTTATTCAGAGACCCTTAATTTGGTCTAGGGTTAGGTCAGGATTAATAAGCATAAATAGCAGTTTACAGCCGCACAAGCCAGAGTGAGACGGAAATTGGACAACTTTTACAATCATTGTTTTTGCTTTTACATTATTGGGCTTAATTGCCAAACATTGTTAATTTTCGGATTTTTCACTCATCCTGACCTTGTTGCCTTGCGCAGAGCATAACTACAGCTACAGATATCTGATTTTGGTGATCTTGCTGTCCATAGAAAGATAAGGAAGAGACCTACAATTTTAGTTATCACAAGAATTGTCAAATTAGGTCAAAGTCAAGGCTAAATTGGGGTCCGAATTCCCTGGTGCGGATGAGTGCGCGGTCGATGATGTTCCTTCACTTAAATGGGCCTAACTTACTCATCTTCAGCCCAACTAAGGCATATGATACCTTGTTGAATGCTTATTCAGAGGCCCTTAATTTGGTCTAGGGTTCGGTCATGATTAATAAGCATAAAAAGCAGTTTACAGCCGCACAAGCCAGGGAGTGACGGAAATTAGATAATTTTTACAATCATTGTTTTTGCTTTTTCATAATTGGGCATAATTGCTAAACATTGTTATTTTTTGGATTTTTCACTTATCCTGACCTTGTTGCCTTGCACAGAGCATAACCAGAGCTACAAATATCGGATTTTGGTGATCTTTGGTTCCCTAGAAAGATAAGGAAGAGACCTACAATTTCAGGTTTCACAAGAGTTGTCAAATTACGCCAAAATCAAGGCAAAATTGGGTCCCGAGTTCTCTGGCACGGATCAGTACGCAGTCCATGATGTTCCTTCACTTAAATGGCCCTAACTTACTCATCTTAAGCCCAATTAAGGCATATGATACCTTGTTGGAAAGCTTATGCAGAGACCCTTAATTTGATATAGGGTTAGGCCTGGATTAATAAGCATAAATAGCAGTTTACAGCCGTACAACCCAGGGAGAGGCGGAAATTAGACAACTTTTACGATCATTGTTTTTGCTTTTACATTATTGTGCTTAATTGCTAAACATTGTTAATTTTTGGATTTTTCAATCATCCTGACCTTGTTGCCATGCGCAGAGAATAACTAGAGCTACAGATATCGGATTTTGGTGATCCTGCTGTCCCTAAAAAGATAAGGAAGAGACCTACAATTTCAAGTTTCACAAGAACAGTCAAATTAGGCCAAAATCCAGGCTACATTGGGTCCCGAGTTCTCTGGCGCGGATCAGTACACGGTCTATGATGTTCCTTCACTTAAATGGGCCTAACTTACTCATCTTAAGCCCAATTAAGGCATATGATACCTTATCCGAAAGCTTATACAGAGGCCCTTAATTTGGTCTAGGGGTTAGGTCCGGATTAATAAGCATAAATAACAGTTTACAGTCACACAAGCCGGAGAGAGACTAAAATTAGACAACTTTTACTATCATTGTTTTTGCTTTTTACATTATTGGGCTTAATTGCTAAACATTGTTAATTTTTGGATTTTTTCACTCATCCCGACCTTGTTGCCATGCAGAGAATAACTAGAGCTATAGATATCGTATTTTGGTGATCTTTCTGTCCCTAAAAAGATAAGGAAGAGACCTACAATTTCAGGTTTCATAAGAATTGTCAAATTAGGCCAAAATCAAGGCTAAATTGGGTCCCGAATTCTCGATGCAGATTAGTGCGTGGTCCATGACGTTCCTTCACATAAATAGGCCTAACTTACTCATCTTAAGCTCAATTAAGGCATATGGTACCTTGTTGGAAAGCTTATTCAGAGGCCCTTAATTTGGTCTAGGTTTAGGTCAGGATTAATAAGCATAAATAGCAGTTTACAGCCGCACAAGCCAGAGAGAGACAGAAATTAGACAACTTTTACAATCATTGTTTTTGCTTTTACATTATTGGGCTTAATTGCTAAACATTGTTAATTTTCGAATTTTTCACTCATCCTGACCTTGTTGCCTTGCACCGAGCATAACTAGAGCTACAAATATCGGATTTTGTTGATCTTGCCGTCCCTAGAAAGATAAGGAAGATACCTACAATTTCAAGTTTCACAAGAATTGTCAAATTAGGCCAAAATCAAGGCTAAATTGGGTCCAGAGTTCTCTGGCGCGGATCAGTGCGCGGTCCATGATGTTCCTTCACTTTTACAAGCCAGAGAGAGACGGAAATTAGACAACTTTTACAATCATTGTTTTTCCTTTTACATTATTGGGCTTAATTGCTAAACATTGTTAATTTTTGGATTTTTCACTCATCCTGACCTTGTTGCCTTGCACAGAGCATAACTAGAGCTACAAATATCGGATTTTGTTGATCTTGCCGTCCCTAGAAAGATAAGGAAGATACCTACAATTTCAGGTTTCACAAGAATTGTCAAATTAGGCCAAAATCAAGGCTAAATTGGGTCCCGAGTTCTCTGGCGCGGATTAGTGCACAGTCCATGATGTTCCTTTTCTTTAATCGGCCTAACTTACTCATCTTAAGCCCAATTAAGGCATATGATACCATGTTGGAAAGCTTATTCAGAGGCCCTTAATTTGGTCTAGGGTTAGGTCAGCATTAATAAGCATAAATAGTTGTTTAGAGCCGCACAAGCTAGAGAGAGACGAAAATTAGACAACTTTACAATAATTGGTTATGCTTTTACATTATTGGGCTTAATTGGGCTTAATTTCTAAACATTTTTAATTTTCGGATTTTTCTCTCATCCTGACCTTGTTGCCTTGCGCAGAGCATAACTAGAGCTACAGATATCGGATTTTGGTGTTCTTGCTGTCCCTAGAAAGATAAGGAAGACAGACACCAACAATTTCAGGTTTCACAAGAATTGTCAAATTAGGCCAAAATCAAGGCTAAATTGGGGCCCAAGTTCTCTGGCGCGGATCAGTGCACAGTCAATGATGTTCCTTCACTTAAATGGGCCTAAATTACTCATCTTAAGCCCAATTAAGGCATATGATACCTTATCGGAAAGCTTATACAGAGGCCCTTAATTTGGTCTAGGGTTAGGTCTGGATTAATAAGCATAAATAACAGTTTACAGTCACACAAGCCAGAGAGAGACTAAAATTAGACAACTTTTACTATCATTGTTTTTGCTTTTACATTATTGGGCTTAATTGCTAAACATTGTTAATTTTTGGATTTTTCACTCATCCTGACCTTGTTGCCATGCGCAGAGAATAACTAGAGCTATAGATATCGTATTTTGGTGATCTTTCTGTCCCTAAAAAGATAAGGAAGAGACCTACAATTTCAGGTTTCATAAGAATTGTCAAATTAGGCCAAAATCAAGGCTAAATTGGGTCCCGAATTCTCTGATGCAGATTAGTGCGCAGTCCATGATGTTCCTTCACATAAATAGGCCTAACTTACTCATCTTAAGCTCAATTAAGGCATATGGTACCTTGTTGGAAAGCTTATTCAGAGGCCCTTAATTTGGTCTAGGTTTAGGTCAGGATTAATAAGCATAAATAGCAGTTTACAGCCGCACAAGCCAGAGAGAGACAGAAAATAGACAACTTTTACAATCATTGTTTTTGCTTTTACATTATTGGGCTTAATTGCTAAACATTGTTAATTTTCGAATTTTTCACTCATCCTGACCTTGTTGCCTTGCACCGAGCATAACTAGAGCTACAAATATCGGATTTTGTTGATCTTGCCGTCCCTAGAAAGATAAGGAAGATACCTACAATTTCAAGTTTCACAAGAATTGTCAAATTAGGCCAAAATCAAGGCTAAATTGGGTCCAGTTCTGCGGCGCGGATCGATCTGTGGTCCATGATGTTCCTTCACTTTTACAAGCCAGAGAGAGACGGAAATTAGACAACTTTTACAATCATTGTTTTTCCTTTTACATTATTGGGCTTAATTGCTAAACATTGTTAATTTTTGGATTTTTCACTCATCCTGACCTTGTTGCCTTGCACAGAGCATAACTAGAGCTACAAATATCGGATTTTGTTGATCTTGCCGTCCCCTAGAAAGATAAGGAAGATACCTACAATTTCAGGTTTCACAAGAATTGTCAAATTAGGCCAAAATCAAGGCTAAATTGGGTCCCGAGTTCTCTGGCGCGGATTAGTGCACAGTCCATGATGTTCCTTTTCTTTAATCGGCCTAACTTACTCATCTTAAGCCCAATTAAGGCATATGATACCATGTTGGAAAGCTTATTCAGAGGCCCTTAATTTGGTCTAGGGTTAGGTCAGCATTAATAAGCATAAATAGTTGTTTAGAGCCGCACAAGCTAGAGAGAGACGAAAATTAGACAACTTTACAATAATTGGTTATGCTTTTACATTATTGGGCTTAATTGGGCTTCATTACTAAACATTTATAATTTTCGGATTATTCTCTCATCCTGACCTAGATGCCAAGCGCAGAGCATACCTAGAGCAACAGATATCGCATTTTGGTGTTCTTGCTGTCCATAGAAAGCTAACGAAGACAGACACCAACAATTTCGGAGTTTCACAAGAATTGTCAAATTAGGCCAAAATCAAGGCTAAATTGGGGCCCAAGTTCTCGGCGCGGATCGGTCAGGCACAATCCAATGATGTTCCTTCACTTAAATGGGCCTAAATTACTCATCTTAAGCCCAATTAAGGCATATGATACCTTATCGGAAAGCTTATACAGAGGCCCTTAATTTGGTCTAGGGTTAGGTCTGGATTAATAAGCATAAATAACAGTTTACAGTCACACAAGCCAGAGAGAGACTAAAATTAGACAACTTTTACTATCATTGTTTTTGCTTTTACATTATTGGGCTTAATTGCTAAACATTGTTAATTTTTGGATTTTTCACTCATCCTGACCTTGTTGCCATGCGCAGAGAATAACTAGAGCTATAGATATCGTATTTTGGTGATCTTTCTGTCCCTAAAAAGATAAGGAAGAGACCTACAATTTCAGGTTTCATAAGAATTGTCAAATTAGGCCAAAATCAAGGCTAAATTGGGTCCCGAATTCTCTGATGCAGATTAGTGCGCAGTCCATGATGTTCCTTCACATAAATAGGCCTAACTTACTCATCTTAAGCTCAATTAAGGCATATGGTACCTTGTTGGAAAGCTTATTCAGAGGCCCTTAATTTGGTCTAGGTTTAGGTCAGGATTAATAAGCATAAATAGCAGTTTACAGCCGCACAAGCCAGAGAGAGACAGAAATTAGACAACTTTTACAATCATTGTTTTTGCTTTTACATTATTGGGCTTAATTGCTAAACATTGTTAATTTTCGAATTTTTCACTCATCCTGACCTTGTTGCCTTGCACCGAGCATAACTAGAGCTACAAATATCGGATTTTGTTGATCTTGCCGTCCCTAGAAAGATAAGGAAGATACCTACAATTTCAAGTTTCACAAGAATTGTCAAATTAGGCCAAAATCAAGGCTAAATTGGGTCCAGAGTTCTCTGGCGCGGATCGATCTTTCAGTGCGCGGTCCATGATGTTCCTTCACTTTTACAAGCCAGAGAGAGACGGAAATTAGACAACTTTTACAATCATTGTTTTTCCTTTTACATTATTGGGCTTAATTGCTAAACATTGTTAATTTTTGGATTTTTCACTCATCCTGACCTTGTTGCCTTGCACAGAGCATAACTAGAGCTACAAATATCGGATTTTGTTGATCTTGCCGTCCCTAGAAAGATAAGGAAGATACCTACAATTTCAGGTTTCACAAGAATTGTCAAATTAGGCCAAAATCAAGGCTAAATTGGGTCCCGAGTTCTCTCAGCGCGGATTAGTGCACAGTCCATGATGTTCCTTTTCTTTAATCGGCCTAACTTACTCATCTTAAGCCCAATTAAGGCATATGATACCATGTTGGAAAGCTTATTCAGAGGCCCTTAATTTGGTCTAGGGTTAGGTCAGCATTAATAAGCATAAATAGCTGTTTAGAGCCGCACAAGCTAGAGAGAGACGAAAATTAGACAACTTTACAATAATTGGTTATGCTTTTACATTATTGGGCTTAATTGGGCTTAATTTCTAAACATTTTTAATTTTCGGATTTTTCTCTCATCCTGACCTTGTTGCCTTGCGCAGAGCATAACTAGAGCTACAGATATCGGATTTTGGTGTTCTTGCTGTCCCTAGAAAGATAAGGAAGACAGACACCAACAATTTCAGGTTTCACAAGAATTGTCAAATTAGGCCAAAATCAAGGCTAAATTGGGGCCCAAGTTCTCTGGCGCGGATCAGTGCACAGTCAATGATGTTCCTTCACTTAAATGGGCCTAAATTACTCATCTTAAGCCCAATTAAGGCATATGATACCTTATCGGAAAGCTTATACAGAGGCCCTTAATTTGGTCTAGGGTTAGGTCTCGATTAAAAAGCATAAATAACAGTTTACAGTCACACAAGCCAGAGAGAGACTAAAATTAGACAACTTTTACTATCATTGTTTTTGCTTTTACATTATTGGGCTTAATTGCTAAACATTGTTAATTTTTGGATTTTTCACTCATCCTGACCTTGTTGCCATGCGGAGAGAATAACTAGAGCTATAGATATCGTATTTTGGTGATCTTTCTGTCCCTAAAAAGATAAGGAAGAGACCTACAATTTCAGGTTTCATAAGAATTGTCAAATTAGGCCAAAATCAAGGCTAAATTGGGTCCCGAATTCTCTGATGCAGATTAGTCACGCGATCCATGATGTTCCTTCACATAAATAGGCCTAACTTACTCATCTTAAGCTCAATTAAGGCATATGGTACCTTGTTGGAAAGCTTATTCAGAGGCCCTTAATTTGGTCTAGGTTTAGGTCAGGATTAATAAGCATAAATAGCAGTTTACAGCCGCACAAGCCAGAGAGAGACAGAAATTAGACAACTTTTACAATCATTGTTTTTGCTTTTACATTATTGGGCTTAATTGCTAAACATTGTTAATTTTCGAATTTTTCACTCATCCTGACCTTGTTGCCTTGCACCGAGCATAACTAGAGCTACAAATATCGGATTTTGTTGATCTTGCCGTCCCTAGAAAGATAAGGAAGATACCTACAATTTCAAGTTTCACAAGAATTGTCAAATTAGGCCAAAATCAAGGCTAAATTGGGTCCAGAGTTCTCTGGCGCGGATCAGTGCGCGGTCCATGATGTTCCTTCACTTTTACAAGCCAGAGAGAGACGGAAATTAGACAACTTTTACAATCATTGTTTTTCCTTTTACATTATTGGGCTTAATTGCTAAACATTGTTAATTTTTGGATTTTTCACTCATCCTGACCTTGTTGCCTTGCACAGAGCATAACTAGAGCTACAAATATCGGATTTTGTTGATCTTGCCGTCCCTAGAAAGATAAGGAAGATACCTACAATTTCAGGTTTCACAAGAATTGTCAAATTAGGCCAAAATCAAGGCTAAATTGGGTCCCGAGTTCTCCGGCGCGGATTAGTGCACAGTCCATGATGTTCCTTTTCTTTAATCGGCCTAACTTACTCATCTTAAGCCCAATTAAGGCATATGATACCATGTTGGAAAGCTTATTCAGAGGCCCTTAATTTGGTCTAGGGTTAGGTCAGCATTAATAAGCATAAATAGCTGTTTAGAGCCGCACAAGCTAGAGAGAGACGAAAATTAGACAACTTTACAATAATTGGTTATGCTTTTACATTATTGGGCTTAATTGGGCTTAATTTCTAAACATTTTTAATTTTCGGATTTTTCTCTCATCCTGACCTTGTTGCCTTGCGCAGAGCATAACTAGAGCTACAGATATCGGATTTTGGTGTTCTTGCTGTCCCTAGAAAGGTCCCTAGAAAGATAAGGAAGACAGACACCAACAATTTCAGGTTTCACAAGAATTGTCAAATTAGGCCAAAATCAAGGCTAAATTGGGGCCCAAGTTCTCTGGCGCGGATCAGTGCACAGTCAATGATGTTCCTTCACTTAAATGGGCCTAAATTACTCATCTTAATCCCAATTAAGGCATATGATACCTTGTTGAAAGTTTATTCAAAGGCCCTTAATTTGGTCTAGGGTTAGGTCATGATTAATAAGCATAAATAAGCGATTTAATACAGCACGCACAAGACACGGAAATTAGATAACTTTTACAATCAATGTTTTTGCTTTTACATAATTGGGCTTAATTGCTAAACATTGTTAATTTTCGGATTTTTCACTCATCCAGACCTTGTTGCCTTGCACAGAGCATAACTAGAGCTACATATATCGGATTTTGGTAATCTTTGGTTCCCTAGAAACGTAAGGAAGAGACATACAATTTCAGGTTTCACACGAATTGTCAAATTAATCAAAAATCAAGGCTAAGTTTTGTCCCAAGTTCTTTGGCGCGGATCGAGTGCGCGATCCATGATATTCCTTCACTTAAATGGGCCTAACTTACCATCTTAAGCCCAATTAAGGCATATGATACCTTGTTGGAAAGCTTATTCAGAGGCCCTTAATTTGTTACTTGGTTTAGGTCGGGATTAATAAGCATAAATAGCAGTTTACAGCCGCACAAGCCAGAGAGAGAGGAAACTAGACAACTTTTACAATCATTGTTTTTGCTTTTACATTATTGGGCTTAATTGCTAAACATTGTTAATTTTCGGAATTTTCATTCATCTCGACCTTGTTGCCTTGCATGAGCATAACTAGAGCTACATATATCGGATTTTGGTGATCTCTTGTCCCTAGAAAGATAAGGAAGAGACCTACAATTTCAGGTTTCAAAAGAATTGTCAAATTAGGATAAAATCAATGCTAAATTGGGTCCCGAGTTCTCTGGCGCGGATCGACTGCGATCCATGATGTTCCTTCACTTAAATGGGCCTAACTTACTCAACTTAAGCCCAATTAAGGCAAATCATACCTAGGTTGAAAGCTTATTGAGAGGCCCTTAATTTGGTCTAGGGTTGAGGTCGGGATTAATAAGCATAAATAGCTGTATTCTGCTGCACAAGCCAGAGAGACAAAAATTAGATAACTTTTACAATCATTGTTTTTGCTTTTACATTATTGGGCTTAATTGCTAAACATTGTTAATTTTCGGATTTTTCACTCATCCCGACCTTGTTGCCTTGCCAGGAGCATAACTAGAGCTATATATATCGGATTTTGGTGATCTTTTGTTCCCTAGAAAGATAAGGAAGAGACCTACAATTTCAGGTTTCACAAGAATTGTCAAATTACGCCAAAATCTAGGATAAATTGGGTCCCGAGTTCTCCAGCGCGGATTAGTGCAGCGATCCATGATGTTCCTTTTCCTTAAATGGGCCTAACTTACTCATCTTAAGCCTATTTAGGCATATGATACCGTGTTGGAAAGTTTATTCAGAGGCCCTTAATTTGGTCTAGGGTTAGGGTCAGGATTAATAAGCATAAATAGCTGTTTAGAGCCGCACAAGCTAGAGAGAGGCAGAAAATTAGACAACTTTACAATAATTGGTTATGCTTTTACATTATTGGGCTTAATTGGGCTTAATTTCTAAACATTTTTAATTTTCGGATTTTTTTCTCATCTGACCTTGTTGCCTTGCGCAGAGCATAACTAGAGCTACGGATATCGGATTTTGGTGATATTGTTGTCCCTAGAAAGATAAGGAAGACAGAAACCAACAATTTCAGGTTTCACAAGAATTGTCAAATTAGGCCAAAATCAAGGCTAAATTGGGGCCCAAGTTCTCGGCTTGGATCGGTGCACAGTCCAATGATGTTCCTTCACTTAAATGGGCCTAAATTACTCATCTTAAGCCCAATTAAGGCATATGATACCTTGTTGGAAAGCTTATTCAGAGGCCCTTAATTTGGTCTAGGGTTAGGTCCGGATTAATAAGCATAAATAGCAGTTTTACAGCCATACAAGCCAGCGAGGGACAGAAATTAGACAACTTTTACAATCATTTTTTTGCTTTTTACATTATTGGGCTTAATTGCTAAACATTGTTAATTTTCGGATTTTTCACTCATCCCGACCTTGTTGCCTTGCGTGCAGAGCATAACTAGAGCTATAGATATCGTATTTTGGTGATCTTGTTGTCCCTAAAAAGATAAGGAAGAGACCTACAATTTCAGGTTTCACAAGAATTGTCAAATTAGGCCAAAATCAAGGCTAAATTGGGTCTCGAGTTCTCTGGCGTGGATCAGTGCGCTGTCCATGATGTTCCTTCACTTAAATGGGCCTAACTTACTCATCTTAAGCCCAATTAAGGCATATGGTACCTTGTTGGAAAGCTTATGCAGAGGCCCTTAGTTTGGTCTAGGGTTAGGTCGGGATTAAAAAGCATAAATAGCAGTTTACAGCCGCACAAGCTAGAGAGACGGAAATTAGACAACTTTTACAATCATTGTTTTTGCTGTTACATTATTGGGCTTAATTGCTTAACAATGTCAATTTTCGGATTTTTCACTCATCCCGACCTTGTTGCCTTGTGCAGAGCATAACTAGAGCAACAAATATCAGCTTTTGGTGATCTTGCTGTCCCTAGAAAGATAAGGAAAAGACCTACAATTTCAGGTTTCACAAAAATTGTCAAATTAGGCCAAAATCAAGTTTAATTGGGTCCCGATTTCTCTAGGGCGGATCGGCGCGATCCATGATGTTCCTTCACTTAGGGTATCTGAGTGGCTGGCATTTGGGGGGTTACAAGCCGAGGAGAGACTGAAATTAGAAAACTTTTACAATCATTGTTTTTCCTTTTACATTATTGGGCTTAATTGCTAAACATTGTTAATTTTCGGATTTTTCGCTCATCACGACCTTGTTGCCTTGCACGAGAGCATAACTAGAGCTACAAATATCGGATTTTGTTGATCTTGCTGTCCCTAGAAAGATAAGGAGGAGACCTACAATTTTGGTTTCACAAGAATTGTCAAATTAGGCCAAAATCAAGGCTAAATTGGGTTCTAGTTCTCGGCGCGGATTAATGCGCAGTCCAGGTTGTTCCTTGTCTTAAATGGGCCTTACTTACTCATCTTAAGCCCAATTATAGCATATGATACCATGTTGGAAAGCTTATTGAGAGGCCCTTAATTTTGCCTAGGGTTAGGTCAGATTAATAAGCATAAATACTGTTTACAGCCGCACAAGCCAAGAGAGACGGAAATTAGACAACTTTACAATCATTGTTTTTGCTTTTACATTATTTGGCTTAATTGCTAAACATTTTTAATTTCGGATTTTTCTCTCATCCCGACCTTGTTGCCTAGCGCAGAGCATAACTAGAGCTACGGATATCGTATTTTGGTGTTCTTGTTGTCCCTAGAAAGATAAGGAAGCAGCACCTACAATTTTTGGTTTCACAAGAATTGTAAAATTAGGCCAAAATCAAGGCTAAATTGGGTCCAAGTTCTCTAGCGCGGATCAATGCGAGTCCATGATGTTCCTTCACTTAAATGGGCCTAAATTACTCATCTTAAGCCCAATTAAGGCATATGATACCTTGTTGAAAGCTTATTCAGAGGCCCTTAATTTTGTCTAGGGTTAGGTCAGGATTAATAAGCATAAATAGCAGTTTAATACCGCACAAGGAGAGAGACGGAAATTAGACAACTTTTACAATTATTTTTATACTTTTAAATTATTGGGCTTAATTCGCTTAATTGCTAAACATTGTTAATTTTCGGATTTTTCACTCATCCCGACCTTGTTGCCTTTCGCAGAGCATAACTAGAGCAACAAATCTCGGATTTTGGTAATCTTACTATCCCTAGAAAGATAAGGAAGAGACCTACAATTTCAGGTTTCACAAGAATTGTCAAATTTGGCCAAAATCAAGGCTAAGTTGGGTCCCGTGTTCTTTGGCGCGGATCGGT